>JAOUQW010000029.1:1867477-1878425 GCA_028565825.1 Olivaichthys viedmensis | reverse complement strand
TCAGAGAGAACACACAGACGCGTGTTGACAGCGCATGAATCAAATAAGCCCTGCCTCAGTACATGTAGATGTCACGGGCCTACAACTTTTTTACAACTGTGAAATACACTAGTAACGGAAACATTACATTTGTTTAACTTCAGAAATGAAGAGATAATGAGGTTTAAGATCATGTATTTTTTGTTTGTTTTTTAGGTTTATGAAATTCTCCAGAGTTGCTCTTTAAGCATGATCGTCACCAATAGGTGAATAGCTGTAACCTCACAGAGCAAAGACGAAGAAGGGACCGTCACTGAGGATATGCAGCCCATCACAACCAAAAAGCCTGCCAAGCCTTCAGGCACGAAGCCCAAAACACTTCTCCCTGAATAACAAGCTATTGATCAGAACAGTGGCTGCATTAAGCTTTAAACTGGGAAGAAGCCTTCTCTCTCTCACTGGTCATGAATCTGCAACCCTGGAAAATACGGCATAGGAAAAAGAAAACAGATTTAAAAGGCTGGACGCTAAGAAGGCATGCCACACTGTAGGCATTGACAGCTTCCATCAGCACAACAGAACACCATTAAAAGGCTACTCAGAGACGCAGTGTTGAGATGGATGGGCCGGATGCCTTCTGCCGTCTGCTTTTTCCTTCAATCAATTTCATTACAGTGTCTGCTGCTCCCTATAATCAGTACATTATGTCCATCTCAAGCCATTAGAAGCATTAGCAATGATCGGTTAGTGGCATTTTCAGACCCAATTGTCCTACTTTTTTTCTCTTTTTTTTCAGTCCCATTACTTACAACTTTCTCATCGCCCATATTCAGAAAGGCAAATATTCTTACCAAATTATGCAATCTCTCACTGATTGGTGACAGATCTTAAAACAAATTAACAATATTTAACCTTTATCTGTAGTTCACATTCTAAAAATGCTGTGTTCCTCTTTTTTTTTTTCAGATCAGTGTATATAAATATTACAGACTTCATAGAGATTTTCAGTGGGAATTGGTTGAACGATTATGAACTATTAACCAAACAAAAAAAATACGAAGAACGGCTGAACCGCTACAAAATCCAGTCCATGCATACAACAGTGTAACTCTTCTTGACCAAGTCATTCAAATGAATATTATTCAAAAGAAAGTTTCCAGTGTGAGGAAAGCAGGTTCTTGACCATGTGCAACACTAATCTGGCCAGTCTGAACCAGAATTACACCATTTTGGCTCACTGATGAGTCGTGCATTCCCAGAGAGCCGTTGCTCAACTGGCCTGACTGGTCTTCAAGCACTGGATACTGGCTTTATTGCTAATGAGTGCAGATTAGCACACAATTCAACGGAAGTCACTGCCAGTCACAATGTCTTGGGGGACAAGACAAAAAAAAAGACATATAATATCACACAATATCAGGGCAGTAAATGCATAGAACTTGTTTAAGTTTAATACATTTTAGACAGAGGGTTTTTTTTAAATGCTGTTTTCAACTAGTTCATTTCCTGCAGCTTCAAAGCATTTTGCTTGCACAGCTGAGAAGGACTTGAGTCTAAATAAACATTTTTGGGGAGAAGTACAAAAAAAAAAAAAAAAAAAACCACACACTTCGCTTGCATGGCTGATGAGGGACTTCTGACTAAAATACCTATTTCTCAGGACACTTTATGTACCAACCTGCCATTTTTACAACATCTATATTTATTACAGTAGTACTGCAGTTTATCCCTGAATTTTTATCTACAAAACAGTGGAGTGCAAATGTTTGCATCCCCTTTGGTTTCTGGGTGAAAAGTGTACCACAGAATTCATCTAAAACAAGCAGCAAAAGATTTGGAAAAAGTCCTTAAAGGCAGTTGGAACTGTGGAAGTCCACATTTATATCACATTCAGAAACCTACTTTTGATTGTTAGTATCTTAACATGCACTTTCTAACCATTTATTGTACTTGTGATATTGAAGGAACTTCTGTAAAACCTAGCTTGTAATAAATGTCCTTCCGGTTTCAGCATTACGTAGTAAGGGTATGCAAACGTTTGTTCTTGTGTGTTCTGTGTGTGTGTGTGTGTTTTCTCTTTCTCTCTACCTCTCCCTCTCTCTCTCCCACCCCCACCCCAAGACTCTACCTTAGGACAAGAACGTAAAAGTCATTAAGAAATTAGACTCATTTAGCCAATCCTCCCTGTGCTAAAATCCTCAGTTATATTAGGACGCCAAACAGCTTATTTAATTGAAGAGCTTCTGGTAGCAGCCACACCAGCATCCCACCGTCCACCCACAGGAATACGTGAATGTGTGTTTTGAGGGCTCCATCTCGTGCTTACCTCCACCAAAGGAGAGGTCTTTCAGCAAGGACTCTTCCTTTGAGGTGTCCAGAATAAACTCATCAAACGAGGGGTTGGCTGCTGGCTGAAAGGTCTTCAGTGACTCCGTGGCTTTCTGAACCCTGGACCCAAGAAGACAGTGAGATACAGCAGCAGTTCTACAGCAGCCATGTTGGATCACTATATATACACACACACACACACACACACAATTCTTAGATAGTACATGCCCAAAGCTGGCTAATGGAGATCAATTATCAGGATTAGCGTGAAGAACGCAAATTTTCTGTGGACTGAAATCCACCCATGCAGGTCATTCTGCAAAGCTCACAGGCACATGGCCAGTTTTCACGAACCAGAATCTTAAGATAGATCACTAACCGCTGCTAAGCAGCTTGTGTTAGCACAAAAACAGCAGCTTTTAATCCTCATTAGGACTGCTGAGTAGTTCGGAGTAAACAGAATGCATGACTTCTGCTCAGACTGCCAGGCTTCGTCAGTGAAAATAAGAAATGCAATGAGAGGATATTGGTCGAACCTGACATGGAGCTGCTTAGCCGTCTGAACAAAGCAGGACTGGTCAGTCTCTTTAAGGACTTCCTGCGCGTAACCAACTAATCCACTGTTCTCCAGCATGCCCTGGTACTCCTCCACCTGGCGCCTGAGTTGGTCCAGACGCCGGTTCCTAGACTGCTCGATCGACCGCAACATTTCCGCCTTCCTTTCCTGGAGGGTCTCGAAAAGACGCTCAAAGTGTTCGTGGGCCCGTCTCTCCGCAAGCTGTCCATTTTCCTACATTGATTATGGTGGGGGGGGTCAAACAGTCATTACCTAAAGCACTACATAATTAGGGATGCAACAAACCCAATTTCTTTTCCATTTTTGATATGATACTGATGATCTAAATATATATGCCAATATCAAGTAATTATCCGATACTGACTTTCCTCATGTTCACACTATGTATAAAAAATGTCAGTGGATCAAATCTGGGGGAGGAGAGAAAAAAATAAAATAAAAATCCAACCCAAAAGCTGATGCAGTGTTTCAGGCCAATTTTTTGGCACAGTTTTTGCTCTCTGCCAGCTGCCAACACACCTAAAACGAGCAGTCAGGAACACTGAATACCTGGTATAGGTGTGTTCCATCATTAAAAAGTTGGCTGTGTGATTGATCTCCCTAAGCGAAATAAGTTTTTTAACCTGAAGTTTTAATAATTCACAGCCTTTATGTTATTTCTCTAAACTACTATTAGAGCTCATTATTATTAAAAAGTGACAAGGTAAACATAAAATCACAAGAGCCTACGCTTTGCAAAGCAGAGATCGATTCCATAATATTCCACAAATCGTTGTCTGACCATCAAAATTTGTATGAACAGGCTCATAAATTACACTTGGCAAGGAAATGGATAATACTGCTTTGCAGTGAGCGTTTGTGCTCGACAAGCTAAACAAAAGGCTCTCAAATGTTTCCACAAACTGCTTACCTCAGTCTGACAAACCAAGACCTCGAGTTCAGAAATCTGAGTCCTCACTTGGTCCTCTTTGCTAATTAAGTAATGGATACTTTTTGATAGCTTATCCTGTTGGCGGAACAATAAAATCTATTAGGCTATGAATACACGTAATGGAAAAGTGAACTACCCCTGCAATTTTCAGGCAGTTCAGAACATCTAATACCACATTGACAGAAGACAGAGCTGTGTGATGGCTAGAACATTATTAGATACAATTGATTGCATTAAAAATGCATAACCCAGGCCTTCCTGGTCTAATCATCTAATGTTACACAGCTTAGACTAAGGACAAAATGGGCCTCAGGTCTTTCGTATTCTTTAGAATTTTACATCTGCACAAAACTAGGTGTTTTTTTTTCTGATAGACATACATGCACAAACCTTTTGCCTTTTTTTTTTTTTTTTTTAAACCATCTATTCACAAGCAACATGATAGTCTGAGTGCTTCCTGAGCAGACCAAGTGCATTGCTCAGTATTTTATAAGCAGTTAAAATGTTTAAACTGTAGACCTTAACAAATACAATGGGCCATCACACACTTATGAATGTGTTAGAAACCTATAGTTTATGTTGCAGAGTTAGTTCGGGTCTACATACCTTGAGGATCTTGTAGGCACTGCTCATGGACGTCACCTTATGGTTAGCGTGCGAACCGCCAAGTTTGCAAAGGTGACACACTGGCCGGCGACACACCTCGCAGTACATGTTGACTTTCTCCATTTCATGCTCAGGACACATCAACACCTACAGCCAGAAATATACTGTGAACTCTTATTTCAAGATGGGAACATAATCCAAGCACACCAATGACCTCTTAAGAAATCAAATGAAGAAATAAAAGAAGTCAAAACCTAGAAATATACATGATGTTTGTTTAGGAGACATCGGTTGTGGTTAACGTTAATTTTACAAAATCAACATTCCAATACATTAGACATCCACAAAGAATTTAGCAAAATGGGTAGCCTCATGTTACTGATATCAAACTGAAAAACATTAAAATATATTTTCAGCTCGACAAAAGTTCAAGTTACAAATAAAGGGTTTTCTTGGTTACTTTCTGTAAAAAAAATATGCCTTTTAATCCATTTATTTTCAACTTAAGTCAAATGTAGTGGGGTGTGAGTGTAAAAGAAATGTAGGAAATGCAAAAATCTGTCAAATAAATAGTTATGCCTGAAAACTATTTAACTCCATTTTCTATTTCAACAAAGAGGTCCATTTTTCTCAATTATGCTTTCTGAGCTCACTGACAATACGATCATAGTTCATTGTATATTGTAATGACAATCCAGTATTGTATAAAGTGACAGGTTGACTTGACTAAACAACAAATGATGACCAGAATTCAAATGATGAGGAACTGGCATTATTAACTGAGCTGAACAGAAAGTGTTGCAACATTTCGAACATCCCCTTGCTTGGCATGTTCTACCTTTGGTCTGAAGTTGGTGGTGGGCCCGACATACTCGTGTTGGGCCCTGGGCGTCCCCCACGGGTGGTGCAACTTGAAGCACTCGTTGCAGTAGCTAGCCTTGCAGTCCATGCAGCTTTTGGTGGCCTCATGCACGGTGGGCGGCTTGCACACGTTGCACATGATAGCGATGGCGGCGCGCGCTGCCTGTCTGTAGCGCTCCACGATACTCTCCAGTGTGAAGTTGCGGAAGAGCATGCTGATGCCCCGCTCGCCCAGATCAATGTCGCGCTGGCAACCTGGGCATGGGAATGTAGTGATGCGTGGAGTGACCGAGGAGCGCCTCCAGCCAGGGGAGGATGACACCGACCCTAATTTTACACAAACATTACACTGTCAGGTAAAGAGAGGGATGAATAGAATTATAAAAAAGTGAAAGCGCTGCTGACCTAAAAAATATGAAACTCAAGTCGGCTGACTCGAGTTTCACGATGCTTATACACAATGCAGCAAACAAGAAAAAAAAAGAAAGAAAAAAAACACCAAGTGCACAATGATCTGGACAATAAAGAGTTCAAAAAAGGTCAACAAAACAGATGGCACATGTGAATGGATTAGAGACCAATTTCATGATTATCTTAACTAAAAATCAAGGTGAATGGACAGATGATGTAGCAAATTTACAGAACACAATGACAAAAAAAAAAAACTTGTGCATGAGAACTAAGAGTTTCCTATTCCTTTGGACAACATTTTTCATTAAACCAGGAAGCCCGCAGAGGTTTTAGATAAAGCTTTTTTTCTTTTTCCTGTTCCTTGTCCAGTTCAATGTATTTAACACACATATACAGTTCATTCACAGTGACAGCCACAAACTCTTTGTAATTCACACGAATGGAAATCTCAGATGACAGAAAGTCACGAACAGCACACATAAGCATTCACTACAACCATGACGGAAGCAAGCAGGATGTTTGCAACACTGAGTCCAAACACAAGGACACAGGACAGTGACAACACATTGCATGGCACAATTGTAACCAATGGATGCAAAAGAATTTCTGGGTCAAACATGCAGCGACCAGAAAGAGCACAGAGATGTACGGAGATGTAATAACGGCTGAATGTTATGGACGTGGCGAGAGATGACGGAGACGGAATGACAGTGAGGATCTTTTATGATGGGAGCTGAACGAATGGCCTGGTTTGAGGGAAAAATAGGGAAGGGGTGAGGGCGTGTTAGAAAAAGAAGCATGTACTTAGGCCATGGTTGCGCTGTGGTGCTCGGGGAGGGGAGGAGCATGCAGCATCTGCAGCACGGCTTGCTGGGGCCAGCTGCTGCTGCTGCCGCAATGAGACTCAGTGCAGAGGAGGGGGGGAAAAAAACAAAAAACGCTCAGACCGGCAAGTCATCGTAAGGCCATTCTGGCAGGGCATAGAGGTGCCTGGCCCTACAAAAACCACAAATCAACAGCATGCACCCTCTCAGTCAAGATTATGGTGTTACTCTAAATCTGAGGAGTGACGCAAGTCTGAGGCATGTTATGCAAATGCCTGTGTGACTTGAAAAGTTAAATTTGATATAAGGATCTCACACACTTTCATTTTACTGCTCGGTAGCATCACTAACTTTGCAATGGGTTGCAGTTCAGGTTACAGGACTGGGTGGTCTCACTAATGAAAGACTGATTGATTTAGTTAGGATGCATGCTATTAACACCTGAAGTGGGTGGAAGGGTATAGCACTTTAAAAACACATCTAAAATGACTACTGCACGTTTTTAAACGACTGAGCATATTTACTGAAAGGCAGAAATTTGCTGGCTTACTCCTATCGCACTGAACATGTTGCAAGTCTGAGGCTTGTAATCAGAGTTCATCTGGAACTCAACACATCTGAAGCTGGACATCTAAAATTACATGTCATATCAGAAAGCTCTCTCACACCATTTTAATTGATTGCAGTGTAGCATTACTAACTATGCATGTGCGTTACATCCTGTTACAGGGCCGGGTAGTTTCACTGATGCAGAACTCATTGATTATTTGGGAGAAGAGACACGCTATGAACATCTAAGGAGAACGGAAGGGTACAGAGTGTTAAAAAACCTCCAAAATTACCAATGTATGACCCCATCCCCTCTGTTGAAGCTAGCTATGCATGCCTTGTGATTCGCATTTTAAGGTAAAGGGGCAGGGCTTTTTTCTGGGCCGGAAAAAATCCGAAACGAAAAAATTAGCGAGATCCACGGCATGGCAATGTTGCCAATGAGTTTTTCGAAGGTATTTTTTTAGAATTATTATAGGACTAGAAAATACAAAAGGCGCCATTAATATTAAGGGCCAATATTAGTTGACGAGGAGCATCAAATAGCAGTTTTAATAAGCACTATCACAGTCTAACAGTCAGTCACTACCGTGTAACGGAAACTTTGCATGTTTTTTCCAGAAAATAATCTGTTTCACAATGTTCTCCCAGCCCAGGCGAGAAAACAGGGGGGTAGTGCACCGTGACGCCAACATTCCAGTCCAACACACCTCCATGGCAACATCCCCAGTTCTTTCTACAGGATTCCCCCCCTCCCTTTCGAAATGATCAACTCTGGTTAATTTATTTCTTCTAAAAGGTTTTGTAAACGTCCAGCAATAACATAGTGTCAGTGCTGCACCACATTATCCAGTGAATATGCTCAGTAGACTTTAAAAAGTCGCGAAACGTCTGCCACATCATTTCCGTTATTCCATTACACCGTCTCGCACAGGAAACTGTTCGTAACTACAGAGAAATAGGGTGTGTTCACAGGAGATCTACAAACACGGTACTCACTACAGCTATTCAAATTACGTAACCCACATCTACCTCTCCCTCCAAATGACCTTCTGAGTGAGGCTGCAAGCGACAAACAGAGAAATGAAATAAAATAAGACTAACAAAAAAACAAATGTGAACAAATGTGGCGTGAGACCTGGCTTACGGCCCATGATTGCACAAACATGAAGTCATATTACAATGTCAAGACATTTCTGTGCAAAGCCAACACTGTAGATGAGGACAACAGGAACATAATTGTTAATGCAAACAGGCTTGATTATCTTTCATGGACAGCAAAAAATAAACAAAGCTGAATAATTTGCTTAAGCAAACGTCAGGAAATCAAATGCTAGAGGACAGAAAATATGCCGAGGAGGTTCTTGTCCCAAGGTTGGGTCGGTTTGATTTAATACTATTCATGCCAGAGTTTCTCACCATGACAACTCTCTGTGAGAGGTAGAACTAGAAAACATTAGTCAATTCCTACTCTCTGCTGGGGATCCACACATAAGATGCACCAAGTGCCTATAGTTGGTTAAATATGCCCTCTAATGTGCCGTACAATAATCTAGAGATCTAACTGAAGTTTAGACCCCCCTTTTGTTAACAGAAGACCGTTCGTGTCCTCAGAACGCGAGGAAGGTATCCATAGTAAGTGCAAAAACAACTAGAACGTCATTGCATGTCGGAACGTAAGCACTAAACTTGCAGCATTGAAGATCATGCTAAAAATGAGACACACTAGATCTACTGCATATTGTAACCACACTGCTTCCAAACAACTTAAATTAAGTGTCTGAAGTGGATTAACTGGAGGAGTAGCGAGGTTTATCCCGGCATGTGTTGGCAAGAGTAATTAAAAATCTAGATATTTTTTCATTAGCCAAGATAATTACTTGTGTTTTCTCCCCCTTACCCCAGACACTTCAGATCTATAAAAGCTATCTTTCAAATGGGCACCCGGATGACAGAAACAAGCAGAAAAGTAACAAATTGAACATCCTTCCCATTTTCTGTTGCAGGGAGAGTTCACGGACCTCAAAACGTCCCCCACAGAACCGTTAAAGCACATTATTTCATACCCAGCCTCAGACGTGTGTGCGCTGGGACTCGGATCTGGGACGCACCTGATCGCACCAGCCTGTCCAGCCTGTCCAGCCTCTCCATGCTGGGAGAGGGAACTCTCGACCGAGGGCTTCCCGGGTTGGAGCACTCGGATCCGGCGTCCATGCCGAGCGACTCGTCCTGGTTCAGCATGAGCAGCTCCTTCACACATTTGTGGCAAACGCTGTGCTGGCACGGCAGGATGAGTGGGTTCGTGAACAGTTCCTTGCAAGTCGGGCAGATCAGCTCCCGCTCGATGTTCTTTATGGGGACCTGCGAAACGGAAAAGACACGGAGACAAATCAAGCCGTTCTGACTCTGCATGAACGGTTTCGAACAACCCGCTTGCCTTAGATAAAAGAGATTTATGGCATCGTAAATATATTTAGTTTACGATCCTAACGGCAACGTGTAGATATTATAAGCAGGAAATGCAGAGGGAACACTGTCGCGCTCAAAAGCGTCACATTTTATTTTTTCATTTGGCATTTTCTCCTTGAGAAATGAGCCTTAAGACCCCTGCACGGAGTTGGATCTGGATCTGGGGCTGGATCTGGATCTGGAGCTGAATCTGGGGCTGGATCTGGAGCTGGATCTGAATCTGGAGCTGAATCTGGAGCCTGATCTGGATCTGGATCGGATCTGGAGCCTGAGCTGGATCTGGATCTGGATCTGGGGCTGGATCTGGATCGGATCTGGAGCCTGAGCTGGATCTGGAGTTGGATCTGGAGTCTGAGCTGGAGCCTGAGCCGGAGCTGGATCTGGAGCTGGATCTGGAGCTGGATCTGGAGCTGGATCTGGAGCTGGATCTGGAGCTTGAGCCTGGAGCCTGATTTGCATGCGAAAAGCCCAGTGGGGGAATAAAGGGGAAGGGAGCAGTCTATTGTTGAGTTTATGGAGCTTTCTCTCTCGAAAGTCTGCACGGAGCTGCTTCCGACTTAAAGGCATTAAAAGAGGCGTTGCGTTTAAAGTATTGACGCAAATTTAGGCAGCACAAAAGGTTTCCGCACTATTTTACATTTCGTGCAAACTACTACCCCAGACCACTTATCCCCGACCACTTACCCCCGCAGACCACTTACCCCCGCGGACCACTTACCCCCGCGGAGCTGCGCCTCGCAGACATCATGGTCTACAAGAAGCGTGTTCGGTAGCGTGCTTGCGCTGAAGAGCTGCACGAGCAGAGCAGCAGGACGGTGCGCGTGCACAAATCAACGCGCGCCGACAGGACTGATGAGCGCGTGAACGAGCGCGCGCGCACCGCCGTTAGTTTATAGGAAGGAGAGCTGGGGGCGGGGGGGGGCGTGGCTACAGACAGTCGCCTGGGGGCGTGGCTACAGACAGTCGCCTGAGCAGCCAGCGTGTATGCAAATGAGGAGTCGCTCGTTATAAAGCTATGTAAAAATAATTCAGCTTTAAAAATGTGTGAGGAGACATGAAGAGCATGAAGAGCATGAAGAGCATGAAGAGCCTGAAGAGCATGAAGAGCCTGAAGAGCATGAAGAGCATGAAGAGTATGAAGAGCCTGCGCTACACGCCAAGCCCGCGGCGCATTATTGCACGCGCAAAAGCCAATAAGAGCGCACACCCCTCCACCTCTTCATCCCTCCACCTCTTCATCCCTTCATCCCTTCATCCCTCCACCTCTTCATCCCTTCATCCCTTCACTCCTTCATCCCTTCATCCCTCCACCTCTTCATCCCTTCATCCCTTCACTCCTTCATCCCTTCATCCCTCCACCTCTTCATCCCTTCATCCCTTCACTCCTTCATCCCTTCATCCCTCCACCTCTTC
>JAOUQW010000029.1:1809238-1821378 GCA_028565825.1 Olivaichthys viedmensis | reverse complement strand
GTAGTGTCCGGCTAATTACTCTAAAAAAATAAGAAGAGATAAGGGGGAGGGATGAAGTCTCGGTTGATCCTCCTATACGCAGGAGTGTATAAAAAACAAGCCCTTCACGCAGTTCCTCAGTTCTCCCCGGGGACAACTCCACTTTATCGTGGTGTCTTTTTGATCCTCAATAAACCTATTGATTTTTCTGCTACTCTTGGTGTTGATGATTGGTTTATTTTTCAGAGCCTGAGGGCACGTGTCATTTTCACGACAGTATATATATTTTGTAATTCAGTCTACTTCATGAGAACTGCACAGGCTTGACTGCATGATGTAACATACTAACCAGGTAGCTGAGAATAGAAAGGGCCATTGCTGGGAAAAGAGATTTGGGATGGTCTATCCCCTTGATATGAAGACATAATTATCTTCGAAACCAAAATAGCAGCTGTTCCTGTGAGCACAGAACAGGACTCTGCAAGTAGAGAAAGTGTGAGCTGTGGAAACTGCATTTGCCACAATTAAACAGAGACCACACCTGGAATAACTGCTGTATTCTCTGACTATATCCAGTAGTAATGGCCTTGCACTCTTTACTGGGCTTTTTTTTTTTTTTTTTGAAAATCAAGCCCATCTGTAGATAATCTCTCACTTGGTGTGTTTTTGTCTTCACCATATTGCTCCATAGATCCATTTTCTTAATTTATCCAGATTTTATTTATTCAGATACTGAAATGCCCAGAGAGGTATTGTACATTTTACTGATGCCCAGGCTGAGCGAAATTTGACCATGCTCCATCGTGCCATGTGACAAGCTGGTATCTGGCCAGAGACTGTCCTTAGGGACCGGACCGTATCAGTGTGAATCTAGGGCTACGTGCCAATACTGTTTTTAAATATGGCCTCGTCGACCACCACCCAAGTGTAGTTGATCAGCCAAGTCTACAGGTGTCCAATGTCTACTTCTTTAGTTTTGCACTGGAGCTTCAAGAGTGAAGAACTGGATGCAGTTTGGATGCAAATTATTCCTTTAAGAACCCTTCCTCTACTTTATTAGCTCAAGTGAAGTTGAAGCACTTGGAGTCCCAAGGGATCGAGTCAACATGACTGTAGAAACGGGTTCTCCTCAATACTCGAACACGTCCCTCGATTCTGCGTTCTTCAGCCTGTGACCTGGAAGTCGATCAAAGTCCGCAATCATTTAGGACGCATCAATTATTTTAATGCGCTCAGAGTAATCAAGGAGAAAGGAAGATCCAGATCGAGGTTACACAAGTGCTACCTATGTGGAAGTCTTTTTTTTTGTTTTAGCATGTGACTTGAGCTTATGGTATAAATTCTCCGCCTTCACCAAAAAAAAGAAAACTAAGTCGAGGAAGCAAATAAGACAGCCAAAATAAAGAAATGAACCAGACATTACTCCAGAAGCAGAATGGGCCAAGAAGGCATTGCAATCTAACTTATTTTTCAAAACAGCAAAAAAGTCAAATGAGGCTGTTTGATTTGCTTTGTTCAAGTTGTGTTTGTTTTTTACCATTAACATTGTAACCTTTGTTTAAACCTAAATGTATTTAGACAACTAAACTAATAAAAGCTTTTTAATAGTAATCTGTAAAAAAAAGGTTCTTGGTATTTAATAGCAATATAACTGATTCACCACTGTCAATGTTCATGAAGTAAGCCATTATATCAAGTGCAATGACAGGTTGGTGAATCATGGCCCAAAAACGCAAAAGTGAACTGAGGTCATCCAAACTGTGTGTAGGCCATGAGTTATCAAAAATGCTAAAACACAAAACATATATAATACAATTCTGAACATGTCTTGTTTGTGAATATTTGAATATACTGCCTTGTGACATGCATTCAACAGATAACCTTTCCATTTTATTAAGTGTAACAAACTGAGACAAACTTTAAAGCATTAAAAAGGTTTCGTAAAATATATCGGCCTCATGTACTTAGCTGTTTGCGCAAAGGTATACTCCTATTTTGGTTGTCAGTGAAATTCTAGTCTCACTACTAGCACACACATACACATCTTACCTTGCAGCATGTCAATATAGCTCAGTAACATTCCAAGATGAGCCAGCCTGGATGTGTCCCAGGAAGTCATGTAGGATTCAGTTATTCAGGTAGTCCTTATAGAGCAGTTAGAAGTCCTATAAAGAGCAGGTATGTTCGAAAAAAGGCATGCTTGACATAAAAACGCCCAGCGTTCATGATTGCAACACGCATCTGCTGGTCTTATCTGCGCCTCTCTCTCCCTCTCTGCGTCTTTGAGAAATCTGGAGGTAACGCCTTCAAAATATTTCAACAACTGGTCTTGCAGAACATCACCAAGGAAAATAACCAGCATTGTGTAATATAGGTCTACAGGATTAGAACTTTGGATAGTTAAGGGTTCTTAGCTTCCTTAAGGGGCTTTACTTGGAACCATCTATGATAGGGAAACACTGTAAGGTTCTATACAATCTTTTACTGCAATATCGCAAACTGAGGGACTGCCATTGCTTTTTCAATATGGCAGAAAATGAGATTTCAAACAGACTTGGCTTTTGCATTTTAAATCCTGCTGCAATTGTAGATTGTTGTGCACAAAAATGCAATTGTAATTACACGTTTTGCAATTGAATTTAAAATGATGCACACTTACACAGGAAATGCAATTGCAAATATACATGTTTGAATTTGCATTTTCTAATGAGAATTTGAATAAAGTCCAGAAAATGCCTGCCCCACACTGAAATGATGGGACTGTTTATAAAAATGGCTAACATGGGTTACACAATATGAATGTAAAACACCCTCAAATTAAAGGTTGGCATGTCAAACTGCTTAGTTTTGCGTTTCATGTCCCATGTGCTGGGCTAAACAAACAAATTGTACCTGCCCAATTACTTTTGAGATAAAACAAATTGTCAGTCTAGCCTTTAATATTGTTGTGCACATTTGAACAACTTCTAGTAGGATTACTAAACCAGAAGGAAAGCTCATGTTGAACAGTTTAGAGCCGAGTGTGGCTTAAAGACTAAAAGATTCGCCAGGCAACGTTCACCCTCACCGTTACCTTCACTACAGTGTGTACTCGGTTTTATGTTAATGAGCAGGTTATTTTTAATGGCTTTGATGACGAGTGTGGCTTCTACACAGAAGCCTTACCATCGTCAGCGTTTTTAAACCAAAAAAATGCCAGTTTTGCTCAGGGAGGTTTGAATTATGTGGAAACATTTCAGGCCCTCTTTTTTTTTTTTTTCTGAAACCATCCAGTTACACTTCTCCATAAGTCAGCAGCACCAACAGCAACTTAAATTTAGCCTAGACCTCAAAAGTGACCTGTTGGAGACAACTTTTCTTTCACCAGCTTTCAACGATTTCCTTTTCCTTTTTTCGTTTCTTGGCCTGGCACACATGCAATTGAAGCACATAAATATTCACCCTCCTTTACCTTTTAGCGACTCATTTTGCTTTTGTCGCTTCTAAAATGTCTTATAGCAAAAGCATTCTGGTACTCAGAATAATGTGATCATTGCTTTTATTCAATATTGCTTTTGATTCAGGTCTTGCTCAAAACGACAGCTTGGTGTTCCAGTTATTTTGACAAGCCCTGTGTAGCCCTGGCAATCTAATGAGGAGTAAATGTACACCGATGCAGAAACCCCAGGGGATGAGTGGCCTCGCCAGGCTTAAGAGCAAGACCTCACCATAGAATGCAAACCTCTCTCCCAGACAGCTGCTTGTGTGCGTCAACGATCACTAGAGATCTCAAATCGTATGGCAGCTCAACAGTGTCGGCCTGCAACATACCAAAGCCAAGTTAAGATCAAGTTACATAAACAATTCAAAATATAAAACAGGAACACTTAAAAAGACAAGATTTGTAAGGGACCTTGCTAATCATTACCTTCGGCTGTTTTAATAATGTATTACTTTTAAAAAATGGCTCATCACACACTCACATCCCGCTGTGTGCGTCATGTTGTCTCACCTGTTCCATCGTCACAGGTTAGGTACGGCTAGTATGAGTGGACTTGTGGACTTTATCAGAACTGATGAAGCCTGTTTAGTGACAAAACGTCTTTAAGATTATGTCCAGGCATTTTGACTCAACACTACTCGACATTCGAAAACGACGTGGACGACGTGAAACCTTCACACACACATTTGGCTGGTAGGCTGATGTAGCAGCCCTTCATGTAACCTTATAAATACCTGCTGTTTTCACAGTTGGCCTAGTTGGGCTGATGATGCTGTGGGGATTTGTGGAATTGTCCCTCCAATATAATTATCCGCACTTTGTTTGTCTGTCTCAAGTCCACATGTGCGAGGGTATCGGAGTTCGCCATCCTCGTCCTGTTGCCCTCTGCTTTTAATGGATACTGCACAGGGAACCTTTTATAACAGATGAGACTTTTAAAACCAGACTGAAAGACCATTTGGGGAAGCACAACAACGAAAGAATTATAGTGGCTTTTACAGCGCAGACTTGAGTTATGTGGTTTTACTGCATCTAACAACTAACTTTTATAACACACACACACTCGCACTTTTGCTGTTGACACATTGCATGTGTTCGCGGGTGCATTTTGGTGCTGAATGCTGGGGACATACTTGCAGGGAGCACATGAGAAAACTTGAAGGCGACAGCCTTTTAAAAAAGTATAGTTTTTGAATTATAGTGAGCCGTGCATTATAAAACGTGAGCCATAATCTGTCTAGACTCTGGACTGCAATCCATCACCTGTGAAAGCACTCATTTCAAAACCAGCAATGTAGGCCACGTTTTCAGTAGGGCATTATTCGAGGCTATTTAAAGACACCACAAAGTAGGTTGAGCGTCACATGTCATATAAAGAGAGAAAAAAAAAAAAAAAAAGAAGAGTAAGGACAATATAGGAGGCTACACTGTGCATAACTCACTTGGGTCCATATACCAATACACATGCCTCCCTTTCCTATACTACAGTGGATAAAAGCACACTTTAGGTCGTAGGATTAAAGGCCAAGTACGTGTAGCTCTTCTAAATCAAATCCCTTTATACTTAAAAGACAGCATGGCGGCTACAGTATAGGCTAGATTAAGCATTTCCTAAAAATAAAAGAGCTGCAGAAACACAGGGAAATAAACATATTTGAAAAGTTTATAGGCGGAAAACATCTAAAATAAATAACGCACACGTTACGTAGCCAGGCCAGCATGAATCAGCCGAGAATGTTGCATAACCGTTTGTGACACAAGGAAATCAGTGACATGAGCCTGGAATTCACCGGCGAAGAGGAAGACAGTCACACAGCAAATCTCATGCCTGTTAGTGTTCAGGCTTGAACAAGATAACCGATGTCAAAAAGAAGAAAAAGTGCAACAGAGGTTTATTGTTAAATATACTCTGAGGACATTGACAAGCCATTGGAAAAGGAATTTCGAAACTCCACTGCAATAAAGTGCAAGTTCTTTGATAGCTTGGACTGTACATTTGTTTCTTTTGCTTGTGAAATGTGCGCCTAAGTACGAAAAGCCCTTGTTTTCCGCAAAAATGGATCTAGAGTAAGAATTTATCCGAGCAAAGAACTCCATGAACGATGCCTTATTTTTTTTTTACAAATGTCAGAACTAAGAAAACTCAATACAGTGAACCAGCTCTCTGAGCATTGATTTTAAAAACACACTACATGCTGTAAATTAAGAAAATTTATCCAACCAATGTTTCAAACTATAGCTTGCCTCAAACAATTGGGTTCAAAAGGACCTCTAAAATAAGATTTGGAAAAATGGCCAGACTTTACCTGTGAAGACATGATTTAAAGAAGAAGAAAAAACCAAACAAAAACACCTCAGTTACTGCTTTGCTGCAGCTTGGCAGTTAAATTAAGGAAAACTGAAGAAAAATGATGACTGGAGTCAGGCAGTTAGAAAACAGTGGCACAGTCCAGGAACATGAAACAGTCACATTATCATACGCTGTGCATAGGAGAAATAAAGCACTTATGGTATTTACAAACGTCAACCACATCATAAACCTTCTTTATGCTCGAAGGGAGTAATGAGTGCATTCCATTTCGAAATATCGACAACAAAAATGATGTAATGAGGACACAACCATGGGTTCGGAAAACAGTAGCATTAGAATAGTATTGTGCAGCTACCAGCAAAAAAAAAAAGGAGAAAAAAAAAAAAAAGAGGCAGCAAATTAAATTAGACATATCCCACCACCTTTGCATAGTGGCAAATACAAAAGCAGCGGGATCAGGCAGAACTGCACAACACGTCGATAAACAGCAAGAAATAAGCACTGTGAGGGAGAACTGTTCAAGATATCAGGCATGCCCACAGAACAGAATCAATCTATTCTCAACGTCTGTGATAGACTCCTTACTCTGTACAAACAGCACATGTGGAGAACGGAGGTGCTTAAAAATGCGTTCCGGGCTCCGAGACGCTTTTCTTAAACCAACTTTAATAGTGTCCCAGTCATTATCTGTGCAGCAACACAAAGGCCTCGAGCTTCTCTGGAATATTTCCTTTGTACGTGAGCTCATACTTGATGATGGCGCGAGCGGCCAAGCATTGCAGCGTCGTGTGGTTTATGGGCTGAATCAGGTTCTTGGCCATCTCCTTCTCGTCCAGCAGGTCGCATGCAGTCTGCCTGAGAGAGTTGGTGCTGTCAAAGTGCGTTCCGCCTGCGATCAGCAGCTTCATGATGTCGGGGTGGTTGTTGGAGGCGGCTACATGCAGAGGACTGTTGTTATCTTCATCGCGACAGTTCACATCAGCACCGCACTCCAAAAGAATGGAGGTCACTTGGAATGAGGGGAACTTGCAGACGGGGTAGCGGCCAACGCAAGTCGTGTTTCTGTCGACGGCAAGGTGGAGGGGGCTGTAGCCGTTTTTCCCACATGGCTGCAGCTTGAGGAACTTGTAAATGGTCTCTTTCTTGAAGTGGTCCTGCTCGACCGTGCATGGAACTTTCTCCAGCAAGCAGATGAGGTGCAGGATGATGGCGAGCGCCTTGCTGAGCTGAGCCGGGTCGGGCCCGGGGTGTCGCTGCTTCATGGCACGCTCAATCTCGAGCACGCTCTTGCTAAGGATGCCCATGAGGTCGTCAAAGGACACCGAGGTGCCCAACAGGCCTTTGGTGCGATCCTGCAGCATGAAGGAGAAAAGCTCAGCAAATGAGAGCAAGCTGCTGGCCGTCATGGGGCTAAGCGGGTCCAGGTTATTCTGCTGCATATCCAGCGCGTACTTCCACAGGTTAATGCACCGTTCAAAATTCCCTGAATCGGCATACACAGCTCCTCTGTAACGAATGTAGTACGACGTGTCTGGATGCGACGGGCCCAGGATGCGTTCTCTAATAAGGAGAGCCTGCATTCGCATCTCATCCGGGTCCGAGATCAAACTGTCCAGCTCGTCCATGCTCCCGGCCTCCTTGGCGTAGTCGTACGCCATGATGAGTTCTTTAGGTTCCCCTTTTTTAAAAAGTACGTCGTTGTCATCACTGAATCGCATCTCCATTGCTTTCTTCCAGTATTTCAGAGCGCCCAGGAGATCTCTCTTTTTGTCGACAAAGGTAGCACCCAGCAACTCCAAAGCATTAATTCGTTCCATTTTGTTTGTCTGAGGGTGTTGTGTGAGGAAGTCTACTATGTTTGTGTGCCCAGTGACACTAGCCGAGAGCAACGGGGTCATTCCATAGCCATCCTTTTCCATTGTGGCGCCATACTTCAGAAGCATTTTCATGATCTCCAGACTCCCAGATTCAGCGCAATCATGCAACGCTGTGTTACCTATAGAGGACGCACAGAGAGGTTACTGGTTAAATGAGGCATCACAGAACTCACTACTGAAAGACATACATAACTGTTTCAGCCACTTCAACTTTGAAGTCAGCCTTTAAAAAGAGAGAGAAAAAAAAAAGACTAGAGATAGTTGGGCTGCAGTCGCATCTTACCTTTGACACTTTTCCTATTAACATCAGCGCCTCTCTCCAGCAGATACTGCGCAATCTCCTTGTGGCCTTTATAACAAGAAATCATTAGGCATGTGTGGCCGTGCCGATTGGCCACTTCCAGGTCGGCTTTGTGCTCCACCAGATATTTGACGATATCGAGGTGGCCGTCAAAGCAAGCGGCTCTCAGAGGGGTCGAGTTAGTCAGTGTGGTGTTGTTTACAGAAGCTCCATGGCCCAGCAGAGACTGCACTACCTTGAGATGTCCTGCCGCCGATGCAGCCCACAGCGGAGGAGCTCCTTCTATGGTCTCCCCGTCGAAGTTGACCGACCCTCCAACTTCAACGGGTGCACAGCAGCACTCCAGGAGGTACTCCACCAAATCAAGGTGTCCGTAGCGCGATGCCATCAACAGCGGCGTTGCGCCACTGGTTTTTTCAGACATGAGTGTCGTAACCTCATGGTCGGTTTTGTTCTCTAAAAGCTTTTGAAGCAACTTGAGCTTGCCGTCTCGGGCTGCGTTGAACACGGCGGTTTTTAAATCCATCGCATCTGCTTGCTTCCTTCCTTCAGTCCGTCCTTCCCTTCCTTCCTAAATGAATACAAGGACAACACTGAGACGGTGTACTTCAAAAACAAATGAATCATATACATATATGTGTGTGTGTGTATAACAAATAAAGCAATAATCTACGACATTTATTTGGATAAATCTAACCACTTACAGTACGTGAATTTAATTTACATACTCAAAACTAAGGTTTGTCGTGTGACACCACGACCTTTAACGTTGAATTTGCAAGACAGCCGTAGCCGATAGCTCTTATGCCGTACGAGCTAGCTGGCTAACGGTCTAGTTCATGAGATGGCAGACCAATCATCATTACAGAAATCTCCTGCTTATAAAACCTATAAAACCTATAAAACCCTATCCAAACCGCGGATTAAATACGTTGTGGACATAAGCTATTAGGTTATAAATTACAGCTGGCTAGCATTAGCCAGGTAGCTTTAGTGAAGCTAGTCATGTCAGCTTGCACAGGGCCAGATTCCAGAAATGCCTAAAACGTTAGTCACTAAAGTCTTTAAAAATAAAAGGAATTAAAACTGCCATTTGTTTTTCTTGCCCTTTCGTTCACTTTGCAGAAAACACAAGCGTATTATATTATATTATATATATATATATATATATATATATATTATATATCCTTTCCCCAGAGAGCTAGCATTAGCCGTGTGGCTGGCTAACGAAAATAAAATAAAATAAAGAAAAGTGGCCGACTTCTACCTTGTTGTCGTCGCTCCTCGGTGTCGGTCGACGGTTAAACCCACGCCTCGACTTCACCTCATTCGCCGACCAGAACCAGAACCAGAACCAGAACCACGACAGGACGGCAGCCGCTGAAATCCACCGTCGGTCGCCGATTATTCGTCATGACTTGCGGCTTTCCGGCTGAACATCGGCGCCTTCATTTAACAGCGAAGCCAAAAAAGCCAAAAAAAAAAAACCGTTGCGCTGGAATCCGGGCGCGAGCGCGCGCCGCCCCCGCTTAGCCTAGCCTAGCTTAGCATAACGAGCTAACGAAGACGATACCGTAGAACAGCCGTTTTTTTTTTTTTTTTTATTAGTTTCTTCTCTTTCTTCTCTTTCTTTAAACGTCGGGGAAACGAGCACAATTCAGCGGCTAATCGTGTCACGCGTCGTCCGAAAAACGCGACGCTTTTTCTCTTTTTATTATTTTTATTTTTAATTCCGAAGCGCGGACGCATAAGGAAGTGTTATGACGGCCATCCGCGCTCGCGCGTCACACGCTCTGGACCCGCCCCCTTCCTCCTCCTCCTCCTCTTTTTAAAGTCGCTCTGGACCCGCCCCCCTTCCCTTTAATGATTGGCATTGAAGCTTAACCAATCGGAAACGGCTGAATCGGTGCGACGTCTACGTAGCATGTAAACAATGGGTTTTTTTTTCTTTTTTCTGCAGTCACGACGTGTGTCGGTCCCTTCTGTACCGTTATTAAACATGTTTATGCACATGTTTAAAGATATAAACAGCTGATGTGACTGAACACACAGACAGGCCACTGTTCTGTGTGTTGCATGCAATTTTATTATTGATATATATATATATATATATATATATATATATATATAAATATGGTTCTTCTGTGTTCTGTTAAATGTGTGATGGGAGAGGATAGGAATTGAAAAAGGCAATGGCAACAGGCTCTTTAAGTTTTTACCTACATTTGTGCACACTGGTGGTAAAAAAACAAGAAAAGAAAAGAAAAGGATGAAGAGCGAGACGACTGATGTGTTTTACAGATTTATTGATTGTGTACACCAGATATCACGGTGATGAAACACAGCCTGGCTCTGGATGTGAAGAGACATACAAGGGCAAGCTGCTGATTCAGAATAAATCAGTATGCATGTAGATTATTAAAGAAATAAAGCAGTGTACAGTGAAATTGTAGGAAAAAAGAAAACCTGTAAAGACCCAAGGTTAGCTGGCGTATAATAATAACGTTTCTGTAAAGCCAATTTAAGGAAAAAAAAAAAAGAAAGAAAGAAACCGTGAACATATGATACTCTCCACAACCGTAGCAGCAATTTGAAATCTGCTACTTAACCCACACCCTTACCCAGTTGGACTACTGGTGGAAATAATAAGGTTTATAGTCTAAATCATCAACTACTTCTCTGACCAGTCATTTTGAACTTTAAAAATGTTTCGCAACACAAAATATTCCCCATAATAAGCTAGTCAATGTACATGTTTTCCTCCACAAGCTATACACAGCCATCATTTCTTGAACCAAATGGTGCTTTTATTTTCTTGACCCAGTGGATGCATTTGACAAAAATCGGTTTGATGTACGCCTCCGTGTTTATCGGATTAATTACTGATCTGTCTTACAAATCAAGATTAGTCGGCGTTGAAAACAGTGGTTTTCGATTTGAAATTGACCACCAGCAGGATGAGAGGCTCACCGCTGGACCAAAAATGGAGGTTTCCTGCGAAGCTGCAGTCCTGCACCTTCACTCAGTCGTTTGTATTCCACCCTTTCAATGCCTTGTAAAGTCGGGCATGAAAAAACATCCTTACCGATTAATTACCCAAGTTCAGCATATACTGTGGTGCAATATGTATGCATGCATGTATGTATACTTTGAGATCATACATTTTTAGGTCATAATAAAGAGTCCATGAAAACAAAAATTGTGATCTTTAGCCATAAAATGTTTGTGGGTTTTTTTACCCAATGACAATTTTCACAAAAACCCTATATCAGTGCCTCTGACATTTCGTATCATGTTAAATAAAGGATCCATAATCTGTACCAAGTGGTGGGAACTGGATTTACTCTCTGATAGAAGCTGAACTCTGCACAAGGCCGGTTCTCCAGCCACAGGGTTGGAGATTCCTGTACTAGTCCAAGGGTTCACAAATCTAGTCCTGTACCCACTTACCCTGCACAGTTTCACGCTTTCATTGCTCCCCAACACATCTGACCAAACTCCAACAGCTGTGAGCCGGGCCAGGTGTGTGTGAGAAACTGCAGGGCAGTGGATAGTCAGAACTGGAGTTGAGACCTCTGCAGTCAGTCGACCAAAGACAATATAGTTTTCTCTCAAACTTAAAAAAGCTCAATACCAAACATTGTGGAGTGCCTTTGTATGAGCAGTAAAAACAAAAACTCATAGAAACAAGCCAAACTAATTGTGGGGTAAAATAGAATCTCTTTATCACCTTGAGGTTTTAGTTTTCTACACAAATCAGTGAATAATTAGTTGTTGTTTTTTCCTAAGCCATGTCTCTAGACTCTGTAGTTTAGGTCAGTGCTTATTAACTTTGATGTTCATGAAACACAGCAGTTCTCCCATGCCTCGTTCAAAAATGTAACAGCAGAGCACCAGCAAGCACATGACAGAACAAAAAAAAAAATCTTCAGGTAATAATAATTATTATTATATGTTTTGCCAAACAAACTGCTAAACATAGGACAAAGTGGTACAAAACTGAAAACTGGAATTAGCTAATGAATAAAGTGTTCACCCAACGTTCTTCTACCGTGTTTTTTTTTTTATACTCATCTAATATCTAATACTATAGACTTACCACTGACATCTGAGCACCAACCACATGAGTTGTTAATAGATTTTCCAGAGCCAAGTGTGTGCCAATTAGGCTTCCACCCCCTGCCCACCCCC
>JAOUQW010000029.1:1774053-1786774 GCA_028565825.1 Olivaichthys viedmensis | reverse complement strand
CTTGCTCATTAGGGATCTAGATCTACATCCGGATTTCTGTAAAGCTGCTGTGTGACAATGTCCATTGTTAAAAGCGCGATACAAATAAAATTGAATTGAATTGAATAAATAAACAAGAAGACTCCCATAGCACAGTTCTAGACAGAAGGTTAAATCATGACTAAATTAGATTATATCTACTGTAAAAAATGTAAATATTGGCAGAATTGCAGCCACTAACAGAACTTTTCACTTTTATTGTTAAATAAAACATTAGAGTGGATTCTGTACCCTTCCTCCATGCTGCACAAAATGTTATCTCTTTTTGAAACCTTTTTAAAATAGAAAAAACGGTCACCGAACAGTGACATTTAGTTACATTTCATTGCAGTTTTGTCTAATTTCATTTAATGCTATCTTCATTTATGTTCCATATTGCTTGTATGAATGTTTAAGTTAGGGCAGGGGTGACAGACTCCAGTCTGGAGGGCCATCTCTCCTCTCTACATCTTTTAACTTATCAGCTAATTACCAAGGCTTCATGGGCTGAATTTTGTGTGCTAGAAGAGGGAAAACACAAATCTCTGTCGGGCTGTGGCTCCCCTGGGCTGGAGTTGGGCATCCGTGGGTGATGTAAGTGGGGGCTGAACTTTTGGATTGTAAAATTTCTATAAATCTTTCATGAGATCTCATTAGTAAAACAGTACTTCCATTACTATTTGAATGGCTTTGCGAAGGTTTTTTTCTTTAAGACATATAGAACATTTAGACTTACAAATGGCGTCCTCTCCCCATGTTTACTCCAGAATGTCATTTTGACTGAGTTCTTATGTCCCGTTCGCTGGTCAAAAGTCTGGCAGTACTCGAAGGGGGGGCTGTACAAGTGCAAGCTGGCTGCACATTCTGTGTGACTGACGTTCTCTACCCGGTGCAGGCCGATGGAATCTGCAACACACAGACATTCCAGTGGTAACATTCAAAACCAAACATTCACATACAGTCATGTTTCATATGAACAAAGTGTGATCAATTCTCAATGAGTTTCAAATTAAGTATTAATTATATCTTAGTGTAAACCTTTATTTGAAGGCCTGATATTTATAGTCTCAATCTTGTAACGCAATATGTAACCGAGATCCTTCTAGTCTCCTACTAGCACATTCAAAGGTACATACTGGTGTGTCAGTGAATGAAATAAATTGGTAGACCAAATTATTTGCCCTCGTAGGAAAAGGGATTTTTCTATTTATTACTTTCCCTCAGTAAGTATTTTATCTCAAATCTTTTGTAATCAGTATTAACAGGTTATTAAATAGAGATTACTAGGTAATTAAGAAAATAAAGATACTTATAATCATTTCAATCACGCAGTCTTACCATTAATATAAGCACAATGGTTTTCCTGCAAGATGCGTTGTGATTTCTGGACCATGTCGCCATGCGCTTTACGATCAGGCCATTCGAACAGAGTCTCCTTCAGCTGGCCCTGCAGAAGCTTCATGAAGCAGTGTGAGTCTGTATGGTCGTGGATACTACTGCAAGTGGTACAGAACACAGACACACTCATAAATAGGCATTAACTATGGTATTACAAAAAAGTAAAGTATACCAAAACTAAGCATCAGTATTTGCTGTAACTGTTATTGAGCTTAAGTAAGTTCAATTTAAGTGCAGACCTATTTTTTGCCATCTGTAAATGAAAATAATCTTATTTATAGTTCATACATTACAGTATAATATGATAATGACATGATATTTTAAGGAAAACCTATAATTTCACTGTCACAATGACAGTGATTCAACTAAATGAAGCACTTAACATTCATGCCTTGGGTAAATAATCTTGTGAAGTTTTAAAACTCTTCCAAGCTAAATGATTATTAAACATAAATCTTGCTGATCCAGAATGGGGTCTGTCTCATGATTTCTGCTTATCAATGTATTATCTCCATTTTGGACGTCACAACTCATAGATCCCAAGTCCATTGAACTCCACTATCAGTTTGCGTGTCTCCAGCGAAATCTGCACTGTTGAATAAACACCCACGGTCTTGTGTTGAATGAACACATTTTAACTCTTACAGTGTTGTATGTGTTCATTCAATCCTGAGAATTTTGCTGTGCAAGTATTAAATCCAATTTTTAAATTGGCGCAATTTATCACCCATAAATGTGATTTAAGAACAGATCTCAATGATTTAATGCATTGTAAATGTATTTGTACAATGTATGTCTAACGTTCCTGAGACTATTATGGGAGTTCAAGAGGCTTAACAATGATATACTGAAAACCGATATACCATTCTACGAATCTATCTAAACTTATGTATATTAATATTTTCATAATTATGTCATCGGTAACTCCTTACCTGCCGTGCCCTTCACCCCAACAGAGAATCATAAGATTGAATTTGCCGTTGCCCTCATCGACGAGATTCCTGGTATACCTAAATAGACACATTAAATCTTTTTAAGTCTTGGCATAATTCTGACTTCTAATATGAAGGTTAGTTTCATATGATTAAGCCAGACAGTTTTGTCTTGTTTAAGAAATTTGCTTACAATTTTAGAGACTAGATTGAAGTTGAAAAATCACTTTGTCACCTAAAAAGCAATCATTGCTCCCGGCTGGCCTAATGACCCTCTTTAAAGAAGGCAGAGGCTTCAAAATCAATCTAAAATTTAGCAGCTGAGCCGCCTGAGCAGCATGTCAGTGAGCGACACATGCTTCTGAACACCACAGAGTCTGGTTTTAATTAGAAGTGTGATATTTTCACAGACTGCAGAAAAAAAGGTTGTCAATAAAAAAAACTAAAAAAAAAACAACTCTTAAAGAACACCCATAGCTCATTTTACGGCTTATAATAAAACAGTCCAACTGTGTGACTGTACTTATATCTGTGCCACATCATAAGGAAGTTAACTTATAGATACAATTGCATAATCCAATTAATACTCAATACTATTACATGTCACGGCTTTGTATGTTTTTGTATTTATTTACGTGTAATTAGGATCTTCCTTCAAACGCAATGGAGAGCGCGCAATGTGCGTGTGTGCGTGTGCGTGCGAGTGTGCTTGTGAGTGGGTCTGTGTGTGTGTGTGTGTGTATGCGTGTGTGTGTGTGTGTGTGTGTATATGCGTGTGTGGGTGTGGGTGTGTGTGTGTGTGTGTGTGTGGGTTCAACGTTTTTGCAGCCAGGAACCCCTTTTCAATGTAGAAATAAATCAACATGATTTATTAGAAATAAATCAACATAAATGACGGGCCAGCATATGATCGCAGCACAGACGCGCTCTATGGCTATAATGCAGCTATTCAAATATCAGGCGCTCAAGGCAAATATGCCACCATCAGATTTATTTACTGGAGCCATAGAGCTGCTTCTTTCTTTCTTTCTTTCTTACCACAAAAGCCCCACACACACACACACACACACACACACCACACACAGATCCACACACACACACGCCCACACACACACACACACACACACACACCAGCTACTTTGTGTTACGAGATTGAAAACCTTTTTGCATCATATTAAAAAAGCAACTTCTCGTAGTTGTATTTCAGCCGCAAGCACACTACAAACGATTTGAACCCGTTCAATGCACGTGACCAAAGTCGCCTCGAGCTTATAACTGTGAGGACTACGATTTATAACGGCCTTATAAACAAAAGCAGTTCATTACATAATGACGTGCATTTTTATTATGCATTACATAATGACGTGCATTTTTATTATGCATTACATAATGACGTGCACTTTTATTATGCATTACATAATGACGTGCATTTTTATTATGCATTGCATAATGACGTGCATTTTTATTATGCATTGCATAATGACGTGCATTTTTATTATGCATTACATAATGACGTGCATTTTTATTATGCATTGCATAATGACGTGCGCATTTTTATTATGCATTACATAATGATGTGCATTTTTATTATGCATTGCATAATGACGTGCAGCGTCATCGCGGAACCCCCGGCTCTACGTCACGGTGCGCTTGGGGATACCCCCCGGACCCCACTTTGAGAAACAGTTGCGTATTGGTGTGTTTTTTTTTTTTTTTTTACATACTATATAGTATACTAGTGTGCGGTTAGTTGGAGAAGGACAAACATCTCGTGCACTTGTTTTACATCTCGTGCATTTTTCTCCCTCCACTGCAGATGAGCTGTCTGGTGATGAAAGTGCCGAAGGGTCAGATGTTCAGTCCGATGACGTTTCCGCAGCTCCAGAAGCCAAGGAGCGCGCGAGGTCCCGGCACGCCGGCAAGCCGAAAGTCAGGGGCCGGCGCATGCGCACGGCGTTCACGCTGGACCAGCTGGAGGTGCTCGAGCGCAGCTTCCAGAGCAGCCACTACCTGTCGGTGTTTGAGCGCCACGTCATCGCCTCGGCCCTCGAGCTCTCCGAGACGCAGGTGAAGATCTGGTTTCAAAACAGGCGCACCAAGTGGAAGAAGGAGCAAGAGGGACGAGGGACGGAGGAGCAATATCAGTGCGCCACGGTGCTCCCGACACCGCGTCCTGGCCAGCGAGCCAGTCCGGTGCATATCTTCTCGACGCGGAACATTCTGAGCGCTTATGACTACCCCGCGCTTGTGCTGCTCTGAGGCCGGGATTCGACTCTTTAAACCAAACGACTCCTTTTAAACGACTCTCTTTTTCAATTGACTCTTATCGAATGACTCTTTTTTCTTTTCTTTTTTAAAGTGAATCGACTCAAAGTTTTTTTTTTTTTTTATTATTGGCTCTTTTTTAATCTGATTTAAAAAAATAATAATAATTTAAAAAAAAATTATTATTATTATTATTTTTTTTTTTTTTTTTTTTTTGCCATGTTGTAGTCTAACTGTCAAACATTTTACAAGGTGTGAAATTTTTTTTTTGTGACAACTTGTGTATTACTAGCAATTTAGCATTCAAACTGGTCTCAGCTAGGCTGGTTAATAGTACACAATTAAGGGTTTCCTCTTAGCCAGAGAAATAGATTGTTAAAGGAACAGTATGAAAATGTGGGTTACTGTCGGAGTTAAAGTTGTAGCCCACGCAATATGTGGGATGTGGGACACTTTTTTTGTTTTTTGGTAAATGGTCCAGGAGACTTACACACACAAAAAAACAACAACCTGTTAATGTACTCCAGTAATACTTCTACAATTAATTGTTGACCTCGTCAACGCTTTCATGTTGAAATTTTACAGCCTGCACCCTTTTAACCCTAACATGGCTCTATTTTGCACTGAGGCTGGTAATGTGGGAAAGGGTTCGTGTAATGTGGGACATTTGATTTGGTAAAAATGGTTTGCCGTGAATTCAATGTTTTTGATGATATCTGATAATATCAGACCTATCAAAATAATTGTTTGATAAAAGGTAGTATTGCGGCAAAATATTCAAGCACAGCTTTGGTGATTGGCTGTTGGTTCCACTGTTCCAAAACTATTGAGCTCGATGCCTTCACCCTAAGTCTGGATGACGCGCTGCATGCTAAATCAAACAACTTGAAATTTGTGTAGTTCGATTTACTTAGAAACAAATCAGTAAATGAGTCGTAACACCATCGGTCGTTTCAAACAGGGAGAAGAAAAGGAAACAAATTGCCAGACTGAGCAAGGAAGGTCTTGGCACTACTTAAAGCATGTCCTCTTGCTTTATAGTAAGTTAATATTGTAATCCATGTATTTAAATATGCTTCATATTTGTCATCTAATATTTATGAGTTCTTATATCTGCGTATTTATGTCACCTTTTTAAATATGATTAAAAAAAATATTTTGCACGGGAGGTTATGCTTTTTTTATTTCTGTTCTTAAAGCAATAAAATGTATATTTTAGGTTATTTCTCGTCTCCCATCCAAGCTACCTTTAAATGACATGCTTGACATCACTGCATGAGTTTATGAGTGAATATAACCAGTGAATAAAATGTATGAAATAATTATAACACACTAGCCGATGCTATTCAGTCTGTTCAGTTCTGATTTAAAAAATTTAACCATGTGGGGGACATGACAGGCAGAGAGAGACGGAGACAGACGTGCACATATCGTGACCTCAGTATTATAAGGTTCTATCTGGCATTTTGGTCGAAAAATTGGTTAACCACATAAACTTCTTTATCCTTTCATTTTGCAAAGTTTTTGGTGTAATATTTATAAAAATGATTTAGGCCGATCTCCAAACTCACAGATAAACTTGGTTTTATAAGGTTCTATCTGCCAACCAATCATCATCCAGAATGAATACACGACATAGGCAGCTGTGGTCAATAATAAATATGCAGGTTTTATTTCCACGCTGAAAGAAAAGAGAAGACTCGAAACCTCAGTATGGCGAACCAGAAGAGAAAGACACTTTCAGCTGCAGATGTTTCACAGTACAAGTGTACAAAACAGAATTGGTCTTGGTCTGCCGTATTTGCTGGTCTTACGACGTGTAAACGTTGTGGCACATTAGAAAGTCTTCACCTGAAAAATGTCTTTCTCCGCTGAGTTATACCATTTATTCGTAATTTATTAAGATTGAAGGCTTGATTTAATGAGAAACAGCCAGATAGAACCTTATAAAACCAAACAGTATTTGAGTTTACAGAATAAAACAATCTGTGTTTGGCCAGTGTTCAAAAATCCACTTTATAATCGTCTTTATAAATGTTGATAATATAAATTTGAAGTCACCTTAAAGTCGAGGTTTTGTTGAGCTGTAAATGTAGATTTCAGTACTTTAGAATTTTGCTTGCTAGAATGTCAAAACTTTGAAGCCCCATATCTCAGAACGACTCTTCACCCAGATAGAACCGTATAATACTTTGGTCACGTTATGGAGAGCAGACCGTCAGGACAGACAGGATTTCAAATAGGAGGAGTCGAGTCATTCCAGCAGACTCCACTATAGTGATATCAAGACAAAATTAAGGGAAAAAAGATGTTTGAAATGATTCCAAATGAAAACAGAAGGGCCACATCTGTGTGCAATCTAACACGTGGTTTTTATTAACTTAAGATGTCTGTCAGCACCATTGATATGTAGTTGCGTTTCCATGGTTGTGAAAAGAATCCATAAGAGGTTTATGTAATGTGGGTTAACCCATTAAGTCAGGAAAGCACATTTGAACTTTTACAGTAAGTTAAATTTAATACTAAAATAGATTAAGCTTCTGATACGGTTTGATTGAGTATGGTTGGATGGTTGGTTAGACAGTAAATTGTATTAAGTTGTCTGAAGAAGAAAAAAAAGAGAACATTCCAGTTACCGCATTTCATCTACATGGTGCAGATCATTGGTCATGAGTTTGTTCATTTGGCACCATTCTGTCTTGCACCAATAAGATGGAATTCTTTCACCAGTGTGATCCTACCTAAATGAAAAACAGCAGAGGAGCACACAGGAACTGTGCTATCTCTGCAAACAGGCTCCATCTTGAATTACATAAAGGATTTGGCCATATCTGAAATTCCAATATAACAATACTGACACGAGCCAACTGCATTCTCTGGTTGAAAACCTCAACGCTTAAACGAGCATAAAGGATTAATAATGCCCTGAAAAGCTGGACCCCTATCTCAAGAAACCTTTTTAAAACTTGGTCGGATTCTAATATCCTTTGTACAATGAGCTATAAATGTGCTTGGCATGTCACATGATGTATTGAAGCGCTTGTTTAATAGGAACAGGATGATTGTGCACTCCACCAGACAAGCATTTCAAGTGTCTGGAATGATTCAACGAGAGAGCAATGTCCGCTGTAGTACGTGGTGTGTGGCACTCTGAGTCCATACCGAGCGCAGGATTTTTCACACCTAATCTGAAAAATCCACTTTCTAGTTTGGGTTTGCTAGGCTAATTAGAAAAATGCACTGGTTAAATCAGTCATCTTTTCTTCTTCTTGTTTTTTTTTTTACATCTCTTTACTCTATTGCAAATAAATGGGCCTTTTTCCCCTCTCTCTCTGCTGTGTTATGTGGGAAATGTAACTGCATGAGGTTTTCTGTGAGCAAGAAAAAATCCTTGAAATTTAAGAGACTATGGTCAGTGGGGGTGGGTGGTGGAAAAACATCTAGAGTGGAAACAAGTGACTAATTCTTACTTTAAAAGAATTCAAAAACAAACAGCAAACAATTTCTCATTCGCCAACACACTGGAGGCGGCTTTGCCGAGGGGAACCACATGCATCGTTTGAGTTGAAACAGCAGATGAAGAACTGTGTTGCGAAACACTTGATCCATTTAATAGAAAACTTTAGAAATCATTTGTCTTCATTCTGTGTTTTTTTTTTTTTCCACCACACACCCTCCCCCTTCCTTTAGCCCTCCTCATACGGTGATCTTTTTTTCCTGAGGACTTGTCTTCCCACACTCACTCAGAGGGGGCTGTCGTAAAGGAATTCGGCAGGAGGAATAGTTCAGTACGAGAAAGCAAGTACGAGTGGACTCCAACTCTACATTTGATTTCATTGCCAGCCTCATTGATTCTTCCTCTGGTAAGCTCTGGTTGGGATTAGTGTGTTGACTTAAAATATTTGGAGTAAACCATTTTTCAAAGACCATCCTGCTTGTATTTTCGGAACCACTGGACTCCTTGTGTAAACTTTTTTCCACTTTGGTGCCTTTGCACATTCTTCTGCGGCAGCCAGTCTGGATCTGTAGACCTCCACCACGGCCCCGTATTCTCCATTCCACTCCACAAGTGAGGCGAGGAGAATCGTGAATGAAGATGCAGAGGCTGAAGGTGACGCTCTGTCTCACCTTGTTTGCGCTCTGCTGGACTTTAACATGCTCTGAGAATGTAGAAGCAGATGGCATCATCAGGCTTGGGCAGACCATTAAAGGTCTCAGAAGACAATCAGCTGCCGCTGATAGGCAGAGAAAAGAATTACAGTCAGAAGACACTCATATGGATGAGCCTAGCGCTGATGTGGAGGGTAAAAAGGACAAACCAAGGAGTAAAAAGTCACCTGAGGAGGTACTAGCAGGTAAATTACATCAGCATCAGACTCTTAAACTGCTATTCAGTGGTAAAGCACATGCATTGATGTAATCTTGTAGGAATAGTTCTTGGCCAAAAGAGGATGCAATGGGCTTTAGATCCTTTACTGTGTTTTGTCACGTTGACAGATCTGGCACAGAACTTCTTCCTCTTATGCAAGGTAGTCAACAAATTAGAACCATTCAGCCTACTGACACACTGAATACATTTTCCCCAGAAGCACCCTGCTGTGAGGGTCTTGAATGGAAAAGACAGTTGGGGAATAGTGGAAGAGTAGATGGTAATCACAGATGACGCTTAAATACAGCATGCAAAATGTCAAGGGTTCACCCCGTCCCAGCACGCCTCCTTTACTCTATTTGTCTAATAGAAAAGTGATGTGCGTTTTTTAGCAGCAGAGGCAGGAAGAAAAACGGGCCCACCTTTTGGTTTGCATTGAAGAGGTCACAAGTATCTGTTTTAAAGTTCTCAAGTGCGGGCCTTTTAGGCCTAGTCTTGATTAAAAGAACTGATACAATTAAAGAACTGTAACGTTTTTGGACAAATACAAAGGTATAAACCTGCATAGTGAATCACGATCGAGGAGTAGATTGGGGGAGGGGAAAAAATTGCTGACCCGATTATGTGCAGACAAGCGTGAGATTTATGTCTATGGTCTGGATATATTTCAGCACCGTTTCATATCGTTTGCTGCTATCACTGTCACACATCTGTCTTTTATAGCTGTAACACACTCCACAGGGTCTCTTAGGTCTCTGAATCATGTGCAGTTGTGTCAAGTCAAATCCATAGCTTGGCAAAGAAATCTACTTTACACAATTTTCCGCTTAAATCCCAATGCAGCCAAGACATGTTTGTTGCTTCAGGTTTGCACTGGGGCTACGAGGCTAATATAGCCAACAAGTAAGGGAGACTTATAGCTACTAGTTTAGCATAGTGCAAACTGCATGCCTAAATCATCACATACTCGCCTCAAGGGACTCGTTGGTCATGTTTACATTAGCATCACGCCAACAGTATAGCTGCGGCCCAAAGTTTAAAAGGCAGAATTGTACGTTATAAGTGATTTAACTATATATATATATATATATATAAAACTGTTCATGTACGGATGGTATTATTTAGCCAAACGTTTGGGAAAAGGGGAAAATTATGTGAATTGTCCAAACTGTTCCTTTAAGACTGTGATCATTTCATACTGTATGTGCTTATCTTATGTTCATTTCTAAGTTGGATGTAAATAAAATATACAGTTACTCTGATTTGTATAGTTTTCCACACACAGCCAATGAATTGAATAGAGGCTTGAGAGAATTTATATGTGATTTAAGTGCAAGATCTGCTTCTATGCTTCTTTTTGGTGGTACATTAGCTCTTATTTTCCCTTCTCCTACACAAGATAAGGAAAAGAAAGCAGCAGAAAAGGAGGCCAAAGCAAAGAAACCGAAAGCCCCCAAGCCCACAAAAGCACCCAAGCCACCAAAACCAACAAAGAAGCCCAAGCCAACCAAGAAACCCAAACTACCAAAGCCAACCAAGAAACCCAAACCACCAAAGCCAACCAAGAAACCCAAACTACCAAAGCCAACCAAGAAACCCAAACACCCAAAACCCACCAAAATGCCCAAGGCAGCAAAGGCCACGCCAAAGTCTGAAGAAAACGAGAAAGAGAGCTCTCCGATTAAAAAATCAACCTTGGAGGAGGAGGTGGAGGAGAAAATTCACACAGAACTTGTATTGGACAAATGTAAGTATTTGCCAAAATGGATTGTGTTCTTCAGTGCACATGTCTTGTCATTTTTCACACTCCTGTCCCTAAATTTGGGGTTATGGAAGGATAATATGGTCATCTATGTCTAAAATGTAGAGCGACTTTTTATTTTCTATGTAGTAAACCTTTTACTTATCGATTTCAGAACTCATTGTATTCTTACACATGGCTGCAATTAAATATTCAGTTGAAATCCTTTGTTGTACTGTAGAATTGACAAAAATTCAAATGTTCAGCAAGAGACATATACTGTATGTAAACAAATCATTTCTTTCTCATTTCTGCTTTAGCACATATTGTTCCTTTCAAGATGTTCCATGTCCCAGTCTTGCTGACACAATGCTTTACTAATGGCTTTTCTTTCCTCTACTTCTTCCACAGATACTCCTCCCAAGAAAGAAGATCCAACTACAACGTCTATAATCAGAATCCCGAAAGAGCGTGACCCCGATTACTGGGATGCCAGATGTACGTTTTGAAACCGAGTGTAAACCAATGTTAAGTAAATGAGGAGTAGGAGCACCGCTGAACTTTTTTATGTTTTACTTTCCTGATAGATGAGGTGCCAGAGCCTGACCTCCTCCATAAAGTCGAGGAGGCCATCACCACCACCGAGGATCCAAGCATATATTTACCCATCCCAGGTAATCTAAGGCTAATTTACACTAAATTGCATGGCGTGGGCTGAGGTGGCTCATGCCGGAAAACCCACGATTTGAAATGAGATAGTTTCAGACATAAATTACAGTTGCAACAAAGTTATGTGATCAGGCAATTAGTGTCAAAACATTCCAGATTATAGCTGACAGAAGAATTTAATGAGCTGTTTGTTCTTTCTCTTTATCTAATTTTTGATGTTTTGTCTGTGTGTGTGTGTGTGTGTGTGTGTGTGTTTGTGAGAATGAATGGAAATGGATATTATATAAATGTAAATTGATTCTAAAATGAAGAAATACATTTTTGCTTGCCAACTAGACAATGTGTCGAAAGTGCTTTTAGCAGGTGGCTCATACAGTGGCACACTTTCTCCCACCGCAAGATAAACATTAGTAATGCAAAAAAAATTATATATTTTTTTTAAAATAATTTGTATGCTACATTGATTTAGTACTATGGTATCCATAGCCATTACTGTACATGGTATAAATTGTTGTAAAGTGCCTTCAGGCCATCAAGTTTATCATAATCATTATAACAGTATGGTAAATTATACACTGCTAGCCCAAGTGTCATTTTGAACAGTTTAATTTTATGATCATAACACTACATAGCACTTCAAGACTAAAGTTTGGGCTTTTGTAAAGTGTGCGCAGGGTAATATTTGCTATATATTATTGCAGGTCTAATATTAGCAGGTTGGTGATCATGTGTATGTCCCTGGAGAAAAAGGTGATGACATTTTGAAATCAAAATTTTGGGAATGAAATGAACTGCCAGTAGCCTGCTGTATTATTTTAAGCTTAGTATTGTAGCGAGGCTGCAGTGAAGGCTGCACCTCTGATGAGACATTAATCATGAATCGAGTGGTTGCACCAGAGACGGATTGTAGAGATACACAACTAATAGACTGAGTGCATCATAAGGACTAAAGTGATTAAAAACAAAGAGCCAGTGTTGCAGTGCTTGTTATGAATTGGGGCTGAGGAAGCTGTGTTGGAAATGGTGCCCTACTCCCTATTCCCTACCAGCAGCATAGTATATTCAGCAAAGTATATTCAGGGTTTTCGTTACCTGCTAGTCTTCATTGTTTATACTCTAACCTATTGTGGGATTTTTTTCAGTGCACTGGATATTTTTTAACTATGCTTTCATACACGACTACAAAATAGCAAAACCTTCAAAAAAGTGCACTATGTAAAGGGAATCTCTGAAGGGGATGGCATTATTCGCAGCTATGTAGGTATGCTGGTGATTAGTAGTATAATAATTTTCCCCCAGATATACTGTATATTGTTAGTTTTGTATTTG
>JAOUQW010000029.1:1761643-1773953 GCA_028565825.1 Olivaichthys viedmensis | reverse complement strand
CTCTCTCTCTCTCTCTCTCTCTCTCTCTCACACACACACACACACACACACACACACACACACACACACACACACACTCACACTCACACACGAGACTTTTATTCTTGCGACCCGGCGGAAGGATATTCGGAAACTGCGGCGCGGTCGCTAACTTCCCTCCCGTCGCTCGTGTAGTCCTCCGCCCGGCCGGTGGAGTCTCAGGTAACCTAGCACCGGAGCGGACCGTTTCAGCAGCACGCCCGCAGCCTCACTTACTCCTGGATTTAAAACACTCAAACAATAACATGATAAAAGCCATACTGATATTCAACAACCATGGGAAACCCCGGCTTTCAAAATTTTATGAATATTACGTAAGTATGAGTTGCATTGACGCTAGCTTAGCTTAGCATAGCTTAGCTTAGCATAGCTTAGCAAACTCCTGGCTCAGTTGGACAGCCGGTCATGTGAACGTAGTCCAGCTGGAGAAATGAGTCTGTCGTCCATTCTCATCGCTGCTCGTTGTATATATTTCGATATTAGGATGCACAGGCAGTTAGGGTATTTATATAGCAGCTAAAAACACAACTTGTATGTTCATGTCGTTAGAATTATGAATGAATGAATGAATGAATGAATGCACGTTTGAACCGGATGGCTGGCCGAGCCCACTGCATTTATTTGACTCGTTTATTTGACTCGTTTGTTTGACTCGTTTATTTGACTCGTTTGTTTGACTCGTTTATTTGACTCGTTTGTTTGACTCGTTTGTTTGTCTAATGGGATCACTACAGCCGACTATTTGTATAATCTGCCATTGGCAGCACAACTAGAAGTAAATGAATAATACAGCTTTCGCCGGATCACCAGAGTTAATTCTTTAATGACAAATACGCATGCTGGATCATGCTCATGAAATATTAAGGAAGCGAGTATTGTGTTACGTGTGTGGGGTAATGTGATGCTGAATTTCTGATCATGTGTGCTGGGATGGAATTACACACACAGCGATGAAAGCGCTCGGCTTACCACATAACTCTTCACTCGGTGACCGACTCTTCACCCGGTGACCGACTCTTCACCGACTCTTCACCCAGTGACCGACTCTTCACCGACTCTTCACTCAGTGACCGGCTCTTCACTCGGTGACCGACTCTTCACTCGGTGACCGGCTCTTCACTCGGTGACCGACTCTTCACTCGGTGACCGACTCTTCACCCGGTGACCGACTCTTCACTCGGTGACCGACTCTTCACCCGGTGACCGACTCTTCACCGACTCTTCACCCAGTGACCGGCTCTTCACTCAGTGACCGGCTCTTCACTCAGTGACCGACTCTTCACCCAGTGACCGACTCTTCACTCGGTGACCGACTCTTCACCGACTCTTCACCCAGTGACCGACTCTTCACCCGGTGACCGACCCTTCACCCGGTGACCGACTCTTCACTCAGTGACCGACTCTTCACCGACTCTTTACCCGGTGACCGACACTTCACTCGGTGACCGACTCTTCACCCAGTGACCGACTCTTCACCGACTCTTCACCCAGTGACCGACTCTTCACCGACTCTTCACCCAGTGACCGACTCTTCACTCAGTGACCGACTCTTCACTCAGTGACCGACTCTTCACCGACTCTTCACCCAGTGACCGACTCTTCACCTTCTCAGTGACCGACTCTTCTCAGTGAGTGACCGACTCTTCTCAGTGACCGACTCTTCTCAGTGAGTGACCGACTCTTCTCAGTGACCGACTCGACACCCAGTGACCGACTCTTCTCAGTGACTTCTCAGTGACGACTCTTCTCAGTGACTGACGACTCTTCTCAGTGACGACTCTTCTCAGTGACTTCTCAGTGACCGACTCTTCTCAGTGACTCGACACCCAGCGACCGACTCTTCACCGACTCGACACCCAGTGACCGACTGGACACCCAGTGACCAACTCGACACTCAGTGATCGACTCTTCTCAGTGACCGACTCGACACTCAGTGATCGACTCTTCTCAGGATGAACACTTTATTTAGCGTAGTAAGATGATCCATTCAGGGTTAATTGAGTTTTCAAAACACGATCAGTATGAAAAAATTTGCATTGTCATATTCTCAGTGATTTATTTAACAATCGCCAAACTGAATAAAATACAATTTTAAGTGTACGAAACCTTTTACATTAAGCAAGATATAAGCAAATGGTTCGTATAATGTGTGTTTTTACTGTAGAAAGGTGGCATACAATTCTCCCTTGCGTAAGCTGGACGTTTAGTTTTGGGCTCCAGCACTTCAGTCTTATCGCCAGGCAGTGTACATGTACTGTAACCTAGAACTTTGTGACCTCTCTCAGATTCTCCCTTTAAAAATATCACTGCCTCGGATTAATCGAAATGTATTACGTTTTTCTTTTCCACATTTGAGAAGTTTTTTAAAAGGCTTGTTGCATAATTACACAGATCCTTCTAATGATCCAATAAACCTAAAATCCTGCTTTTACTCTTGCTAAAGTTTGACGGCATAAACGGCTAAAGGCGATTACTGTTACACATTAGAGCAGGTGATTAGCAGGGACTTTAAAAGTATGTTTGCTGTGACAACATTACAGCAGGGCGTTCGTGGATATTTCCTGTTGTAATCTATCTAAACACCCGCATTCCTGTTTTGTAAGTAATCAGAACATGGACTTCTTTACCATCAACAACAAGGAAGTGCAGAATATTTCCTTGGTATACACGTTATGAATACTACTTACCCATTTTAGGAGGGCTTGCAAGTTTGTCACTCAAGGTTGAAACTTATCCACCTGCTGGCTGGATTAATAAACAAAGGCTTACATGTGTTTCTTTTGATTGTCCCAAGCTCAAGCTCTTCCATGTAGGGCTGGACACAAGCGCATTTTTGCCATTTTATTCTGCCAAATATGAATGTTGTTCAGATTCATTCAATTATTTCCATTTCCTAATCCAGAGCGAAGACACAGAACAGCAGATTATCAGAGAAACATTTCACCTGGTATCAAAGCGGGATGAGAACGTCTGCAATTTTCTCGAGGGTGGAATGTAAGAATGAATACAATTTGAAGATGTTTTTCATGTATATAGCATTCTAAACATTACGTAGTATTTAATACTTACAGCAGTCGTTTAACTCTTAGATGCTCAGAAATGGGATTTTTTGTGCACCCAGGTTGATCGGTGGATCAGACAACAAGCTGATCTACAGACACTACGCCACGCTGTACTTCGTCTTCTGCGTGGACTCCTCAGAAAGTGAACTCGGCATTCTAGATTTGATCCAGGTACTTTTTGTTTTCAGCAAGAACCCTTTCCTGCAATTTATTTCAGTGTTGTTCAGGTTTGGTTTTGAGGTGTTTTGTTTTCTTCGAGTTTGGTTTAATCGGACGTGAATTTTGTATCATCTGTCTCCCCACAGGTGTTCGTGGAAACGCTGGACAAATGTTTTGAGAACGTCTGTGAGCTTGACCTAATTTTCCATGTCGACAAGGTAATGATAATGGTGGAGCACCTCTCTAGACAGACTGGGTGCTAGGGCACAAATCTAATTTGCACGTTACATTAGTTGTTTGAACATTTAAAAGGAGAAAAAAAAAAGGTGTCTTGTGTCTTCACACTCTTCATAGCTACACATTTTCAGCATTTGACTTTTTCCAGGTACACAATATCCTGTCTGAGATGGTGATGGGCGGCATGGTCCTAGAGACCAACATGAACGAGATCATAACACAAGTGGAAGCCCAAAACAAAATCGAGAAGTCTGAGGTAAGAATTTTGCAGCTATGCAACCCTGCTTTAGGAATGTGCAGGCATGCTTGTGTGTGGACCGCATGCCCTTTTGTGATGCCTGTCTGTGGCTCTGTGGCCTGTTATGCTATGCTCCACACTGAAAGCTCGACCTGCAGACTGCAGTCCCTGCTCTAAAACAAGAGTTGTTCACAGTATCCATGGTGGGAATAAAATGTAGATTTCACACAAACACCCACATGATTACTGCTGCTTCTCTCACTGACGGAGTGTTTCAGCTAGACGGAACGTAACCGCAAAAATCACAAAAACGTTCATTTAAATTAGATGATCTGTTTCCACTGAGAAAATATTTAGGAGGGGATGTGGGGGATGATGAGTTATGAGTAAGGATGACAAGATTTGATGATGAGTCAAAGAATGATTCAGCTTTCATTTCAGTTTCTCTGATGGGTAAGACCTTTTTGATTCCTTTGTTTTATTGCTGTATATCTAGAAATACAGTGTGATTTTGTCTAATTTTATCATCATTATGCTTTATTATACGATTGGCACATTTTTCTTTCATATAGTATTCTTCTGACAATTCATTGGTCATTTGGTGGGTTAGATATGCTATAATGTGTTAACCATAAGCAACAATAATCCGCCGTTTTATCTACAGTACATTCTTTCATAATTTATTCAAACGTCAGATTTTATCGGAATGTATAATTATGCCTCAATATCCTTTACTGGTAAACTACACATAATAAATACCAGAATTACACTGGGGTACTAAAGAGCTGGTCAATTTAAGTACAAAATAATCTGATGATTACACATTTGTTTTGGCAATAATTCATCCAGCGCGTTTGCATCATAGATATACATATTAGATGCCTAGATAGCCGACAGAGGGCACGCTGATGCCACCTTTAGCGGAACGTCCTGGAAGTTAGTGTTGCTCATTGACCTGCATTCATTTTTGCCAATTTTTAAAGGTCTTTTTCTTAAAGAGATGTACGAAAATCAAAGGTATCTTTTGTTTTCTGCAGAGAACATCATCAGATTTTTTTTTCTTAATACGGTATTATTCTTTCATTTGAAAACTTGAATAAAAAAAGCCTCAGTCTTTCCATCGGAGTCCATAATATACTGTGAATTGTAAGTTTCCTATACACTTGTAAATATGGTTTGGCTACAACAGGGATTTTTTTTTCTCCCCCTCCAATATGACTGAGCCTGCTTACTTGCTTGTTTAACTAAACTTCGTCAAATAAATAGTCTAATCTACAAGCTAACGTAGCTAGCTCTCATGTTTGCAGAGAAAATTGGCTAACTAACTTTTGCTAATTACGCAAAGAATCATGTTGGACAATTCATGCAAGAGCTTACATCATTTACTCTCGTAACTTTAAAGCAATGACATAATAGTTAAACGGTACATGTAATCTAGGTCTCTAATATGTATATCTACGGTTCACAGGTGCTTAAACGTGCATTGCAGCATAAAAGGAACATTTATTTGTATTTGTCATGTTATGTAGAATTCTATAGCACAGCATTGTATCTCTGAGCAGCTGTGTTTTGTCAGAATTCACAAAAATATCGTTATTGTTTTCTTCCATCGTTACTCTGGCACTACAATACCCACCGTGCATTACACAAATGTCATACAACCATTGGGAATTTCCACTATGATTAACCAACCCTTGCTGCTAGCCACTGATGTGTATAGGCTAAGAAAAACCTTATTAGCTAGCTTAAGTAGTGTAGCGCTTACCTTACTTGCACTGGTTGTGAAGCCCCAAATATTTAATCCAAAGCAGCTGTAGTCTTTTAAAATCTACCTCCATTTTTAAGGAGGGGGTTTAAACAAAATGATGGAAATCTCACTCTGTAGACGACTGCGTCACTTCTGTAACAGGCAAGTAGGTATGTTTACAACAGGGGTATTGATGGTTAATTTTTATTTTGGAGTTTTGGATTTAGATTTTTGTTTGTGCACATATGCAAATGTAGAAAAATAAGAGATAGCAGATTAACAGTATACATGCGCTGAATTACCCCAGTATTGGACAAAAATCCAGGTGCCATTGTTAGATTTCTCGAAATCTGATAACGGTTTTAATCTGATATATTATCATCATGCGCTGCTTACATGACCACTTGAATAATCTGGTAACTGCCGAGATCAGATAATATTTGTATGATTAGTGTGCATGTAAACGCACTGTGTGACTAACTTGAGAGGTCTTGAGTTTGTGGCTTAAAAAGTGGAAATGATTGTAATTCTGTTGAACTGTTTCTTGTTATTTCCCATTGGTTTCAAATAGACAACACATAACTAACAACGAATGGCTAAACTAGATTTCAGTTTTGTAATTGCATGTTTATGCAAAAATGTAATTGATTAACCAGTGGTATCATACCAGTTTTATTGATTTTATAAATTAAAAAAAAAAAGTATATAAACGAGTGAATAACTGAGTAAATGTCAACTGAATCATTCTTAGCACCCTTGTGTCATAAACATCAAATCTCATTGCCTGTTCTCTCTTTTGACAACCTACCCTAGACCGCTAGCACTGAAATGTGTGTTACAAAAACTCTATTGGATTTAAAACATGAAATTGCAGTAATTTATATTTGGTAAATTTGTACCTTTTTTATAAGGTTTCAAAAATAACAAGACGTACATGTCGTCAAGTCTTAAAAGGCGCTGCACTGTTTGAATATCTAACATTTTGGATGATTTATTACCAAACTGTGGAGTTCACATGTGTAAGGCATGTGCCGACATCCCATTTTCATATGACAACAATAACCTTACCTTTTTAGCACGGTTTAATATATTTTCACATTATAGCATTAAAAATATACATTTACCTGTACCTGTGTCATTGGGCTGTAGAAGGCAAGCCTATCCCAGGGGACTTTTCGGGGGAATGCCCATGGCAGCCATTTGTAGGGTCATTCCAAACTAAAGTGTTGAAAAATTACCCTTGAAATTTGTCATTTAATGAAGGGAACAGCTGATGGACACTTCGCTCCAGAGATTGCTTGCGCTGTTATTCCTGAAAGTAAAAATGGCCGTGGCAACCAGCGAGTAATGTACTTACGAGTGAAACACATTACCGTTACATTTAGTAATAGTAAATTGTAACTAAAAGGAATAAAACAACCAAAAGTTAGTGCTCCATGTTTTTAGCGCTACCTCTGGTAACAGGCCATAGCTCTGCATTTGTATTTTGTTTGCACTTGTAAATTAGCTCAACTTCACAAAATCAGACTAAGTGAACTGGAATTGGTTAATTAAACTGTTTTCCCTTATTAGTCCTTCTGTTTATGACTAAATTGCGATACTTGCTTACATAAGTGATTGAGTAGAACACTTGGCCTTAAAGTGCACTCTGAATGTCTGGGTTTTTTTTTTCCAACCCCTACAGAAGAGGATCAGTCGCCTCTGGAGGCAGTAGGTCATCGTCATGATTACTTCAGAATGGACCTTAGCTTATATCCCAGGCAAATACTGTTTAAAAATACTGCTACCTAGGCTGCCGCCTCCTGAATGGAACACAGGGATAGTGACAGTATTTTGAAACGTCCACGATAACCACATTCTGCATTTTGAATATCATGGTATTATCGGCACATGCCTAGTAATAGATTAACCAACTTGTCGGCTCACTTGTAGTGAGCGGTCTAAGATGGGTTATATCACTCTTTCGGTGCTACAAACTGTGATTACTTATCTGCTTTAACTACCATTCCTCATTCCTCTTTTCTGACTCTCTCTAGTTCTTTCCATTCTCTTCTTGCAGACGTTTATCTTTCAGTCACCCAGGCAGGACAGGTAGACCCAGGTACTGCTCTGAATTCCCAACCAAGTAATTTTACACAAGTCATCCTGAGGACGAACGTTAGACTTTTAAACTGTACATAATGTGCCTTTGTTTAGACTTGGGAGGGGGGTTTGTTTTATATGGCTAGACAAAGATCCTGCATTAAGGGACGGCTACAATTAAGAAGTTGAAAGTTCAAACAGCTCTAACTAATCACAACAGTGGAAATGTGGTAGGTTTTCTTTCATATGTTTAAATCTAATGAATTACACTTCTGTGTAATTGAACACTGATGCTGGTGATTTTTGTTCAGTCGCAGAAAATCTGCAGACATTTTCTTTTTTTTCTTCTTTTTTTCTTCTTTCAAATGGTGCAAAATAAATCAATAAATAGATAAATATTTTCATTTTTTAACAAAGTTCGTTCTCAGGATAACATGGTAGAATGCAGCAGGTTTGTCTACTTTTATGTGGAACTCCCTAGCTGTTATTGAGTTTACCTCAGATCCATGAGTAATTAGATATTACCATAGCATAATCTGGATCACAAACAAAACATTTTGGACACCAAATGCAATTTTTATTAGATTTTTCTATAGTTGGTAAGTACTGTACACATCGTTTGTTACTATAAGTCCTTCCCAGATTGATGAATGAGGATGTTCATGAAGTTATCAATTTGCATTGATAACTGGTAATGACTGACTGACTCAAAGCATCTATTTTCATATAATGTTCACTATCATATATTTATAATGCTACGAATCTTGATGGCAGTAGTAGCACCTGAATTACAAGGTTGGTGACCAGCATGGGATTATTGCACTCAGATTTTATGTTCATTCAGTCTAGTGATGGGCAATTCTTCAACATGAAAATTCTTCTTGTTTTATTTGAATAATTGAGTAAATCAGTTCGCAAGCACAAACAAATTGATTTCTACCATTTTCATCACCTGACATCTGCTTCTTAGTTGATAAACACATGCTGTGTTTTACCTGTCTTTGGTTTCCTGAACTGAATCAAACCCGTGACTTTCAGTTGTAAATGTGCTCGTTTACTGCTATCATATAAATGGAAGTTCTTTCTTAGCCATATAGACAAAGTAATAATATAAAAGCATATATGTGGGTTACTGTAGGTGATCAACGTTGTAGCCGGCACAATATTTCTGGATGCCTCTGAATGGTCAATTAGAAAAGTGAATCACGATTCATTTAAACAGCTAGTACTGCCTGTAGATATAATGCCCATCACTAGTTTAGGTTCAGGTATTGCATCTTTTCTAAATCTATGTACTGATCTCCAATCAGGCTTAAAGAAAAAGTGTATTGTAGTCAGTCAGTTCTTACTGGTCTTTGTTGTGTTTGTACGTCTGTTAGAAATCATAATTCCATTTTAATGAGAGTTTTAGTTTTGTCTGTGCATCTGTTTCTATTGGTTTTGAGAACAGTTGTAACCCAGTCTCAGTTTTCAAGGACAAGCATGCAAATAGTTTACTTTTTACTGACCTTTTTAACATGCTGATGCATTGTGTAGACAGTTATTACTCACACTAAACTAGAGGTTATTTTTAGTATACACTAATCCTTGTATGAGTTGGAAATGGTTGCCCGGAGCTACCAATGAGCGCTGGAGTAACCACTGACTGTGCTGAATTCCTCACTGTTCTCTGTCAGTGCAGGAGTGTGAATTCCCCCAATTTTCTCTCCTATTATGAGAGTATGGAGAGGATTAGGAATGTAATCCTGGAGATTTTGAACACTTTCCTACATAGTCATGCCCCATACTGTAATGATTTATAAATACCCAGCATTCCCTTGAATAGTGTCACAATAGTTTACACATCATGAAAATTCATGGTCTGTCATAGAAATGAATTATCTATTGTAGAAATTAATGGTCAATTATAATTGCATTGAACTTTAAAAAGGGATTATAGAATTAAATTGGAGTCGAATTGTATTGTTTATCTCTGTATTTGTTTTAATTTCTTTTTTATTTAAGCCTTGAGAGGAACCAAGACTTCGCAGAGGAAGCCCATCCTCCTCTGGCCGGCACTGGCAATCATGAGTTATTTTGATAAATTAAATAGTCGAGTTAATGGTTAGTGATACCAATATACTAGTCATCACTGAAATCAGTATAACTTACACTGTAAGTATTACTCTTTAAACTGTAGGTTTAAAGCAGACAGGCTGGTCATAGTCAATTAATGAAGAAAGAGCAGGAACTTGTGGACCTCAGAATGACAGGAGCCGGTTTAATGTGATAAATGCAGCAAGTGAATGCGTACGGCAACAGTTTGTCATGTTAATGTTATTGAGACCCTGGTGAAGATCCACATTATGAATTTACTCAATATTAAGATTGATTATTGGCCACATCTAATCATTAGGAGATATCTTATTTCTGCCAATTTGCCAACTTGGCATACTTGTCTTTTTTAAAGATGCTATTAAGAACAAGTTAACTCCTTTCATCTTCTGTTATTTATTATTATTATTTTTTTAATAGTCTTTGTGATTTATGTATGTATTTTCTTACCCAAATGCTGGTTTTCTCCTTTTCAATTTTCATTGCTCTGCTTTGCCCACGTCTATCTTGTCCACTTCTCCAAAGCTTTGGTCAGTCTAGTTTTGGAAAATGATCAGTCGAGGCCATTCTTTTATTTTATGAACACTTTTGTTTAGTTTCCATAGTTACAGCTTACTCTGCCCTACTCCAAGTTACACTCTTTATGACCTGAGACATGCATGTGCATATTGAGCTGTGAGAACAGGAATGCCAACTTGCACCCATCTGTAATGTGCTTTGCATTTCGTGTTATGTCGACTGTATCTGTAAAATGTAATCTGAGTGTCCGTGTTGCCTGTTCTAAATAACATTTTCACAACATTATTCAAACGAGGGTATGACTGTGTTTGTGTGCGTGTGTTCACAGGCTGGCATTGCAGGGGCTCCTGCGCGTGCTGTTTCAGCAGTAAAGAACATGAACCTGCCAGAAATGCCCAAGAACATCAACATTGGAGACATCAGCATAAAAGTGCCAAACTTGCCATCTTTTAAATAGCAGCAACGTACAGGATGGGAGACGTATACGCTAAATGTCTGAATATCTTGTTCTTTCTGAGGTTATGAAGGTACTGTGTGACTTCCTGTTGTGTTGCTCCTGGTCTTGAAATGCCATTTATGTGTCTTTTATACTCTATGGAAATGAAGTATTTATTTATTACATTCCATTGGCCTCTCTGAAGGTGTGTCCCTACAATTTGGCTGCTACAGTATTTAAAGATCATATCTTTATAATGCTTTGTTCATCAGACCTAAAAAATATACTCAATTGTGGAAAAATCCAAGTGATGCTGTATATGCTTTAATTGTATTACTGGTATTATACTGTATGTAATCAGAGTATTTTATATATAATTTATCTTTTCTTACTCAGACAATGCTTTTATCTTAATCAGTGCATGTGAGTTTTTCTTTTCACAACAAAATTAAAAAAGAAATCGCATCATTTTATCTTTATATCTTGTAGTGTTTTTATGTTGTATTATAGTGGATTAGCAACGTCTAATCCAGGGCAGAGTAGAAAATCACCAATTATAAAATTCAGAAAGATATTTTAATGAAATCCGAAGTGTGCAGGCGTGCGTACACACACACACACACACACACACACACACACACACAGTCTGCAGTGTACTTCAGTCAGTTATATCAGAAAATTATTCTTTGAACACCACCATCTATTACAAACCTACAGACTGTCATTGCTATTTACAGTACAACTCTTGACATCCCAAGAACTGCAAAAAAAAAATCTATTTAGTACTTGCAGCTACTGTGAGAATGATAAAGTATGGAGGTGCAAATATTTTTGTAATAGGATTACCAAAAGCAGTCATGGATGCTATGGCCTGTGTTACCATTATTGAGAGAACCAATGCACTGATCTACAAACAACCAACAGCTAAAACTGAATATAACAGTGGCTGAAATTCTACTTAAAAATCCACCAGAATGATCCTGAGACTGCGTCCCTTTTTAAGGTACCTGCACTAATGTCGTAATGCTTGCCATAAGTCAAATGCAATGCAACAGGTCAAGATGTGCTCCATGCAAATTTATTTACCACTAAAATCACCTTTTCTGTCCCCCATCACTCGTTATGCATCACCAGGAGCTTTATATCTCCTGCAAGAGAGCGCGTCAGCTGTACATTGAGAAAACAAAGAAGGTTGGCTGATCGTTTCCTTGAGCACCCTTGAGGATTTCTCTGTTCCACTGGGATTAATGTTATGCTTAAAACATCCCTGAATATATATATATTCGTTATCTGGACCTTGGTGCATGGTGGCAAGGTAACAACCTTTCACCGGTGATGAAAATATGACAGTAACTGAAGTGGCACTACATTGTACACCTGTGTGCGTCATGCGTATTATTTGGGAACAGAAATTCAATTCATTACGGTTCGTTCACAATATTAAAATCTGGGTTTGTGAATGAGCTATAAAGGAATGTCCATCTTTCTTCTCAATCCGTCACTGTGCATGTGAACTCTCCAGAAGACCACAGCTGATCTTCAAGCGACTGGAATAACCAATCATGGGGCAGTGGTGGCTCAGTGGTTAGTGCACTGGGCTGCTGATCAGAAGGTCGCGGGGTCAAGCTGCCACTGTTGGGCCCTTGAGCAAGGCCCTTAACCCTCCCTGCTCCAGGGGCGCTGTATCATGGCTGACC
>JAOUQW010000029.1:1731326-1754246 GCA_028565825.1 Olivaichthys viedmensis | reverse complement strand
GACATTTCATTTCAATGTATACGAGGTATATGGAGAAATGACAATAAAAACCTACTTGAACTTGAACTTGAACTAGAAGCAGCAATCCTGAAATCAATATAGGAACAGCGGTCATCACTTTACATTATTAGTGCGTTTGTGATTCAGCCTCAATCTCAGACTGACTAGCTTTCATAGCATTACTAATGCTAAAAGTAATGTTCATCCATCTTCTTTAATTTATTCAGTTAAAAGATGACATGGCTTGGTTAACAGTGAAAATCAGTAGGTTTTGAGTAAACTGGAGATTGTCTTACTGTAGAGTAACTACACTCCTGTTCACAACAATAAAGCCCTCCTGGTATGAGGACATGCAGGACGACATTTCATGCACGTTTACTTGGTGGTAGTATGCAAATGAGGATTTGTCACATGCCGCTGCTATGAGCAATGAACTAGAAATGATCTGAAGCGACACATTTAGAAAGCTGCTAACGTTCATGCTGTACGATCTCTGTTTTCATTCAACTTCATTTATGCAACAAGTTTAAGTCTTTTATTTTTTTGTCCTGGTGAGGACCAGTGAGGGAAACGATGACTGTTCCACTATGCATTCAGAAACATTCACAAATCATTTGCAGATGTGCTGTGAATATTAAATTATTGTATTAGCAATTGTGCTTTTTATTTTTTTTATTTTAGCGAGGTGCCTCTGTACAGTATGATGCCTTGGTGGAGAAAATGAATTTAAAGCATTAAAAGCATTAGCTGTTCTCCAGCTAAACATTAAGTGCCCTTATTTCCAATGGAACATTTGCAAAACACTTAGTTATTGGAAATTTGTGCATGAAATGAAGGTTATCTTACATGTTCTGACTCCAGGAGTGCTTTATTGGGCCTTCCAAATATACATTAGTCACATAATACCACATAATACCCAGAGCATTTAGCATAAAAGAGAATATTTTATAATGGCTATTGAAATAACTGCCAGAGAAAAACGAGTGGGTGGTTATGTGCCTTACATTTCGAGCTGTGTAGATACATCATGTAAATGGGAAATGTAAACGCATGCATGAGCTCTGTTTCCTTGCAGACAAACATGGGTTGCCATGACATGTATAAGCAAAAGAAAAAAGTATTTTATTAACTTTTGAGACGTTTATTCCAGGAAGTCATCTGAAATAATAATTATAACTGACTTCCTGTTTTAATATTGAAAATGAAACATTAATTTTTGCAAGTGCAGAACCCCGAATTTCAGAGTGTGTTGCAGTTTAATATGGTAATGTGGCAGTGGTTGCTCAGTATAGGTTCTGCACAAGTGACTGGAGGGTTGTGAGTTCAAATCCCACCGCCGGAAAATGTCTCATTTGTAAAACACTGGTTAAAAGCCTCTGCCGACTAAATAACGTCTGTGATATAGGAGTTCTTTTTCTCTTGCTAGCTGGAGCATGTAGGCTGGCAGCTCAACCTTCAGATGGGCCAGTCGTCGCAGGCTACGCTAAAGGCGCCACATGCAGTGCTGGACCTGGGAGTCCGAGAGGAGGAGGAGTCGGAGGTAAAAGTCTTATGCTGCTAGTCCATGCATGGAGGCGATAGGCTCTGGCTTTGAAATGGATGCAGAGTTGGGCTCGTTTCTCTGTCTTCACACAAAAACAGCTTGTTAAAGTTGTCCTCAAGGAACTGGCTGCTAGACATTGCCTCATTTAGATATTATTTCACCATGCGAGAGATTTATTTATTTATCCATCCATGACAATCTGAATTGCCAAGAACCGGCCGTAATCCGAGCCCACAGAGTAACAACTTCTGAATAAACACACAATCCTCTGTTTTGCCCCAGGCATTGACTACACTCCAACAGTTTCAGTAGGTTAGGAGGTATTTTTATTTTCTGGCTTTCTTCTAAGTCCAGTATGTTTTTAGAGGCAATACAGGATATTTGGCCACAGTGTACATGTGGTTAATGGAAGACGTAATGTATTTTTGCCTTTTTTGGTTCAGATAGCGTACAAACGAAACATTTTCTCCTCGCAATAAATCCATTTAGGATACCTCTGTTGGGAATTGATAGCTTTAAGCCTGGAGCAAGCCGACATAATGAAAGAAGGATGTAATGCGTGGCCTCTTCCTCAGCTGCTCAAATGGGGGCGCTGTTACCACACAGCAAAAGTGGGGCTGCCCATTCTTTAAGCGGGAAGCGAGAATATGTGATGTGTAGGAATATGCACTTCTCTTTCTTTAAATTAAGTTCTTGGGTTTAGACTAGGCGTCACAATTCATTTTAAATAAAAGGCTTGTGACGTGTCTTTTCAGACGTCTTGATGAATTTGTAAAGGGTAGAGATCATGTTTTCTAACTTTGCAAAATAGCTCTGTATCTCCGTCTATTGAGTTAAAAAAAAAACCCAGCATAAAATGCTTTACATCATGTTCATTTATTTGACTGTCATTATTTTCATGGGTGGCATTTAGGAAGGTAGGCTTTCTAGAGCTGCTTTTTTATTTCTTTCTTTTTTTTATATCCCTGATTCTTAATTACTATAAAATCTATAGAAAACACAAGATGTAGGCAGTAGGTTGTGAATTTTAACCCCAAATTTCTTTACAGTTTTCTGACATGGCACTAAATAATAATGTATTTCATTTGTATATGACATTCTGCCATTGAGCTGTTGAATTATGAAGGCGGATTTCCATTCTATTGAGCAGGGGGGAAACGAACCCCAGAGCCTTAAACTCTATTTGACAAGAGTTTGTGATTTCTTTTTTGAGAGAATTTCTCCAGTAAAAGCTGCTCAGATGGTGGATTATCTTTAGCGGTTATGTTGAAAATAGTGATCTGCTAAAGTGTTGATTCAGAAGGGAAACGTGGGCACATGCTAAGTGAAGCAGATCGCATGTGAAGCGTAGTTACAGATTTCTAATCCTAAGATGTATGCATTTATTGTGGTGATTTTACAGTAATGGTGTTAGTTTATATGCATTATTGATATAATGTCGTGTTATTATAAGGTTGTATCTGGCATTCTTTCCTTACCCAGATAAAACCTTATCATACTACGGTCATGATGCATCGAGTTACACTTTGTTAATGTCTGATGCCGTTCTATAATAGTGCAGATTGCCTACGAATTGACAATCATGTATTGTCCGACTCGTATGTCAAGCAGCTTGGCTTCTATTTAAGGCTGAGTTCTATTGCGCGGCTTAAATTGCGTTCCAGACTTCCCAAACTCTGGTGTACTTTGACTAGCTTGCGTATTCCATGCGTCAGCGATTTTTGTAGCCACAATAAGCATTATGTATTGAATTGAAACATCAATGCACAGTAGTGGAGTTTATAAAATGAAACTGAAGCGGTGGTGGCTCTGGACAGCTGTACATTATCGATCGGAAACTCGAGCGGCTTTGGAGAATTCACCTTAGATGGGCGAGATGCTTCCGGTCCCTTAGGCATATTTGTCCCTCCTCTATAGTCCTGGACTCGTTCTTATCATGACCAGTTAACAGCTGGGTTCTGCTTAAAAGAATCAGGCTCTTTGATATTACTTTTGAACTTCTGAGGGTTCCTCCTATTTCCCTTTCCTCTGATATAAGGCCTCACCAATCTCTGTGCAACAGGCTCCAAAACAAGGGGAGGATCTGTGAAAGGCACGACTCCATGTCCGTGTGTTTCGGCTTATAACGAATGATCTGTAACGTGGGTCTTAGTTTTCTTTTCTTTAGTTTTCACCGATTGCAAACATTCTGCTCGATTTGTTATATTCAAGTTCAATATTTCATTTATTGACAAACTGAATTAGAGGTTGCCTAATACACAAGTCTTTGTGGTCTTATGATTTTGATCATTTTTCTTATTATACCAAGCTTATACAATGTCATTTTTTATGTCGTAAACAGTTATAACTGCATAGGTTCCTTACTGTCTCTGCGCCTTTTTTCCTCCTGTGGTTATCTGCCTTGTTAACTTTGAGGTGTTAACTAATTCTGTGTTGTCAGACCTCTTCGACTTCAATCCAAGCATCTGACTTGAAAGACTTTCACATTTAATTTGTTTATCTGGGTTCAGCCACTAAGGAGCAAGAAGCGCTCTTTGTTGGAATTCTCGCTTGTGAAGGCGATGACCTCATTTATTATCCACTAGGGAAAAAAACGTAATTAAACATCACATTTTAACTTGCGAATAAAGGCAAGGATTATACTGCATCCTTTCAAAACATCTGCTCTCGCCTTGCGCTGCATGACGTTGGGCATAAACAGGGCAACACGCAAACAAAAAAAAATTCATACAAGTGACAAATCAAACCATCAGGTTGTAATTGGTACCTTCTCCACATAATAATAGCTTGTCATCACCTAACCAAAGTGAAAGGAAGAAAAACTCTATGGGATAGGAAGCTCTGGTTGGTTGGGCCTCACTCTGTTTGCATGTTGGTTTTTTAAAAAACATTTATTGTCAGTTTGCCAGAGAGACGCAGCGCTTTGTCCTTCTGTTTATTACCACAGTAAAGTGTCGAGTAGTCGTGCACGGTGTCACATCTTTATTCTTGGCCTCGCTCTTTTCTTTCGGCTTGCTCAGTTTATCATAAGGAGGCCCTGTGTGATAAGTGGTGTTGAATAAAATACACTGCATATTTGTCTGCACACTGATCATTATGCAGAGAAAACTGGATTTGGCCGCATGCTGATTCTCCCAATCAGTGAAGGCTCTTATTTGCCTGTATTGCTGCTCTGTTAGATGGTTAAATTAGTGCACTGTTAAAGCACATTGCTTTGATGAAAGGGTGTTTTGATACTTGCTTATTTATTTATTTACATGCAACTGCATCTGGACTTGTCTGGAAAATTGAGCGTTGTGCTGTGTGGTGCAGTGAATGAGTTTGAAGCTTTTTATCCTCATGATGCTTCCTCGCCTTAAAACCGTCTGAATGTGTAACCTTAAGTTTGTTGCCAGTAAATTAGCAAAAATCTTTTTAATGATTGTGATGCATCTTCCTAGACCTAACACAGGCATGATGATGTGATATCTGAACGTGAAGATTGTTGTCAATGTGAATTTACTTGCAGCATTTCTAGCAGTGGTGTTCCTGACGTTTGACCGCGTCATTACAGGTAGAGGGGTGATGTTCGATTTCGGCCGCCAATCTGTTTGATCTTTTACATGCAGCTACCTCTGGTCTTGTTTTGAATGTTGTGGGGCAACAAATAAGTTTAAAAAAAATCATGCTGCAGCTTCCTTGACCCAACACAGTCTTCAATATATATATATATAAGCAAGACAATGTCTTACCTGAACCTGAGAGTGTGTTGCCAGTGTGCTGCTGTGTACAGCCTTTCTAACAATAGTGTTATCAACTTTTGATGAGCGTCATCACAGGTGGAGGGGTGATGTTCTGTTCTTGACTGCCGATCTGTTCAGTCTCATTGGCTGATTGCATTAGATTTAGATGCCACTGTAGATAGTCTAATTATGCAAATGCTCTTCTTTCCCACAAGCTGTACAGTATAATGGACGAGGCCCTCTAACTCTCAGGCACTGTAGTGTCGACATACCAGAGGGATCTAAAAGGGAGCCTAGGCGATCACCAAAGTTACCACACAAGAGACATCTCTGTTGCTATGAATAGTGGCCCGTGAGCGCCCCTCTCTCTCTCTCTCTCTCTCTCTCCGCAGCTATAGTGTTTCAAAAATGGATGGAGGGGATGTTTTTATCGTAGGAGGAATTTGGCGTGCTGCGGGTATGTACAGCACAGCGTAGCTGAGGGAGACACTTGCTTTCAGTGAATTTTAAGCTGTGTACAAAGAAGGTCTCTATTAACCTAAGTTTATGGCACTTTTATTTTTTTATTTTAATATGCTGTTCTTTCTATTATCAGATCAGCTGACTGTGACTCTTCCAATGCAATTTCTGTATATTACTCCAGGGGAAACCATGTGTTCAACTGACTTTCCTCAGCACAGATATTTTACACTTTTGTAAATGTATTGTTGTAGGCAAAATCCTGATCACATTTCAGATTTGTTTAAAATGTAATTCTTCACATGTATTAGGTCATAAATGTTCATTTTAACATGGACATGCAATTCCTCACTTATTGTATATAAAGTATATTTAATTGACATTGCTATATTTTACTGACAGTCGTGTTAGCATATTTTGTCTATAATACTCTTGCACTTAAACCGTTGTAGCACATTTGTCACTTTGGTCTGCCTCTTTAATGTCATTGCCCCCCCACACATTTGTCATGAAGCTGCCCCAGGTGTACAGAAGGTCATGTTGCTGTTTTATTTCAGTCCATTCCTCTTGCTCAGACCCGTCGTATGTCTGCCAGACTCTTTCTCCTCAAGTCAACATTTCTAGCATGCTGGAAAAACAGAGCGAGTAGGGCATCTTTTTATATTCTCCTTTTTTATCAATAGATGAGTCAGTGAGAGTATAAATGGATGCCATGAATGGGATGCAATACATATGAGGGTATTGTATGCCTTCTTGTTGAGTCGTTCTCTACCAATACTGGTAGCAGATACGACATTCTTGTTATTGCTTGGATTTATGGCTCATGCTCATCGTCAGATCCTCCCGTTTTTTAATTCATTGGCATACGAAAAGACATGGCTGGATTTTTAAGCTCGCTGGATTTTTCTGCTTGCGTCCTAAACCGCATAGAAGTTCATTTCTGAGCCATAACTGAGGGCAAAGGAACTTTTTGTTATTGCTACCTGCATAAGCGCAAGCTTGCCTAATCAGTCAGCAGATGAATGGCTGATTGCACCGAGCCACTCATGCACACTGAGCTTTATCTACCTAATTTCAGTGAGCTTAGCCCCTAGATTTGGCTTCACAATAAGTTCAGCAAGGAAAAGGAAAAAAATCCTTAGATACAACAGAAATGAGAATTACACGACTAATTTAACATTTTCCATGTGCCTTTCATCATGTATTAATGGCTTTGTATTATGCTTTGTCTTGCTGGTTACCATGTTGAAACAAATTTATTGCTTAATACATTATTTTTCCGATACAAAACACACTTTTTCACCCGCTGCCATTTGTACGATTACTGTTTGCATGTAACGTTATCCAAAGTTTAAACATAGATTATAGTATATCATAGTTTATGCATGGATTTTGTGAAGTTCTTGTATATTTATGTACCTAAAGGACAAGTTCCATGGGAATAACTTGAAAATAATGAATGGTCGTCCCACATGACCTCAATCATTTGCATCTACCATTTCCCTTTGCCACTAATAATAAATGGACATTTAAAGTGTCAAACTCTTTAACACAAATTAGTTCAGACTGAGAGTTCTGCTGTTTTTTCTACAGGAGCCACTGATCTTTAGTTTACTGTAGCTTACAAAGCCTATAGTAATTTACTGACGGCACAATGCCATCACAAATCTATAACCGTACGCATCAGCAGTGCCGTAAGTCGGAAGCCCTTTGCTTTTTCTTCAACTGCACCCCAACCCCTTTCTCCACCTCAAGCTTCGACTAAAAGCAGGTCTGTGATGAATTGTATAAGGCACACCTGCGTCCGTTAATGGGCCAACACGAAGGTCATGGAGTTACAAGTGAAAAGCATGGGCTGTCTGTTGCAGTGCTTCTTTATGCATGTGATCTAACCCAGGGCTCCTGTTTAGTGCCGGAAGATCAATTATAGATTGAGATTGCAGCATCAGTATGTCATTTCCCTGTTCAGCTTCCAACAAGAGATTGCACCATGGGGAAATGGAACAGAGGACTGCTCGTTTGCGTGGAGAGCCTCAGTAGGCCACAGAATGCCATTCAGTAACCTGAATTTGATGTTCCATTTTTTTCCACATCAGAAAGCAAGTGTGATATAGGCATGACGGCAATATTCTTATTTACTGTAAATTCCACAGTAAGGTGTGACTGTATACCAGTATGATGGTATAGCGTGATGGGCATCTTGAATAATGGCATACTGTTACTTTGTGCTATACTAGTACATGGTGATGTCACAAAAATGTTATTTCTAGGTGCCAATGGCCCTTAAAATCTGCTACAAGATTTTTAGACCGGGTGATTTGACCTACTTTTTCAAAGGAAATCGTACTTTTACCTTGTTTTTGACAAACTACTGAAGGCTGAGATATTCTAGCATTTCATCTAAAAAACAAACAAACAGCAAATTGCTATTGTAGTGTTATGTGGTGCTTAATGTGATCATCCTTGAGAATGTGATGCGAGTAGTGCATGGGAACCTTTACCTAGATAGTACAAGCCACCAGCATACTGAGATTTATGTTGAAGAGTCATTCATTTCATTTGGGCATGGACCTCTGTGAAATGTAATATGGTGGGAAATGAATGAAATCTCTTAAATATATGTAGCATTTTATGTCACTGAATATAACCCCAATTTGGCTGCTTACTGTCATTTTCATCACGCATTCCTAATGGTGTCCCAGCACGTTACTCATAGAAAACCCCACCCAAAAGCAGTATGTAGTCCTCCAGTATGTGAACAACATATTTCCAGTAGGACAGAAACCCAGATGATGTATGTATGCTGCCAGACCTATCTTTGTAGTGTGCTGCATCCCACAATGCAACAGTCATTTATTTAAAAAAATAATAGTCATTAAACTACAGTGAAGTTGTATTATACCAAATAATAATTCTCCCATACTGCATACTGTACTGTAAACTACTACTGGGAATAGTATACAAGTATGCCATTTCAAACGCAGGCAGAATGTCCAACTCGGAACTGATTCTGCAGAGAGGAGAGAACTACACCCTCCCACACAAATGGACTCGTGACATGATGTCGGAATTACGGTAATCACGAGTTTACGACTTGCAAAAACCATTCATGTCTCTGTGAAACCTATAATTACCAGTTGGAAAGTCTGAATTTTCTGAAAGCTCTGACTTGACGGTGATGACACCACGTTATAAACAAACATTTTCCGAGTCAATCTCGTAATTACCGTAATTTCCACATGGGGTAAACGCACTGTCAAAACACTTAGCTAGTTTAGCTGTACTGCTAAGTTACCAAAAGCGTAGGCTTTCTGGTTACTAGCTAGCAAGCTAACATAATGCTATGTGCTTCAAAAGTAGACGTTCATTTGAAAGGCTTGACTACAATGCATTAGCAATCATTAATATTATTTAACATGTCTTGTTTTCCATATTCTAGTAATAAAATGGGCCTCCTTGTGCTGCCTTCTGTTACCTTGTAAGCTAATCATTTTATAGCTGCTAATTTTTGTGAATGTTTTGTGAGGAGTGAAAAGAGATCTCGGCAGTGGCTTTCAGACTAGATTTAAGCTCGGCCCTATTTTGAAACGGGCAATATCTTATATTAGTATGAAATCACCAGTGTTCGACAACCGTTTTAACTAGCTGTTTGTAAATGTTTAACTTTTGTCCTAAAACAAAACTAGTTATCCAAGTTTAGAGCAAATGACGGGAGACAGTAAATTAACGTAGAAAAACAGTATTCAGTAGCGTTTTTGGCAATTTTCTCCCCCCTATGTAAAATCTACCTAGCAGACAAAATGCTTTTTGATCAATAGATTTAAAGAAAATTGAAAAAGTCAGTATGTGCCGTCAGTATTCCGTACAGTGTTTCTCTATGCGTAACCGTGACAAAAGTGAAATTACATTTTAATTTCTTTGATATCTAATATAATATTGCGTTGTTCTCTATGTAAAAAAAAAAACGTTCTGTTTAATACATTCTGTCACATTTGTTATGGAAGTTATGGAATAATTCTTAAATGAACACTTAAGTGAACTTGTATGCTGCACTCTGACGTTACTCCGTTGAGCTGGTCTAGTTTTTGTCTTTCTTTCTTCTTTTGTTTTGTTCTTTATTTACCATTTATACTGAAATTATGATCTTGGGTTGTATGATTATCATGGCATGGCATTTTTATACTTTTCCAACCCTATTCCACGGGGTTGTTGAATGAAAGTTTATGCTTTATCTAAGATGAAGATGCATTAGGCAAATTGATGCATATAGCATATGTTATGAGAGCTCGAGCACTTCTGAACTTGAAGGTTTGAGAAAGTTGTTGTGTTCATGGAGCAAAAATATGATGCTTATTTTCTCTTTCACCTTTTTGAAAGTCCGAATGAGCTATGATGGATGAAATCCAATTACTAGTTATAGAAAGGGCAAACAATGTAAAGAGCTTTTTTGTCCTCATCCCTCTGTGCAGAAGATCCTAGAATGTTGTGCTTGAGTTCTGCTTTCAGTTTGATGCTTATAAATACCTTTTGAGGACAAAATATTAATCGGTACCTGTCAAATGTCACTATGACTCACTCTTATTTTCCTACTCTAATGTTGTTTTTTTCAATTTTCTTGCAGTTCTCCATCACTGAAAATAATGTATTTGTATAAGTTTTTATTATTATTTATTTTATATAAATTTCTTTACAAGACATGGAGACTAGTCATATGACACTGGGTTTCATTTGTATGATTAGTGTTCCCCTGTAGTGAAGAAGGCACCTGATTGGCACATTTTCTTTATTTTTCCTTCTTTACTCGTCCCCTCTATCATATGATTGTGCCAACTTGCCCTTCGCCTCCCTTTTATCATAATCAAAGCTATGTAATGGTATTGATGCTTACCTTAGCACTAAGGCTAAAAGCATTAAGTGGTCCTCTGTCATCCCCATGAAAAAAAGGTGCACAATGGAATGACCCAGTAAGCGTTTTACTTACTGCGCCATGTCATATCGTTTGCTGGTTTTCTCTCCGAGCGCAGCCGGTAAATTTTCACCAATGTAAATGCATCAAGCCCAGGCCAAGTCGGCATGCTTGAGAGATCAGAGACTGCGTCCCAGGAAAGCAAAGTAAACAAGACCGGAATCGCCATGCTATCAGGGTGGCATCAACGTCTGATCAGATATATGTTTTCTTTAGGGCCGATAGCAAGATTGCCAACAAAACCTTATCTTCTCACATGAGCAAATCAGAATTGAAGCCGGGATCAGACAGCAGATGGTCTTTAAAGATTTGTACTTCACGAGGCCATTAGACTACTGAAAAACCCAAATAAAATTTGTTAAATGTGTTCCATTAATGGAATGGGACATTAATTTAATTATGGGAGTACATCAGTTACACATTAGGTTTGTGTATTTAATCTTGTGCTTGAGCTCCATGTGCCAAATGCATCGAGCCCCTGTGTGTTTGTTGTTTTTGTTTTTTTCTCTTCCTCCCCCCTCCCGGTGGCATTGCTCTGTGGCTTGCTGTCTGCTGCCTCTGTGTATTTATAAAACCTCATTTTAGTTTGGTTCAGAACCTTTGTTCTGACCCATTCTTTTACTCCCCTGTTTACTCTCTTGCTGCAAGGTAGAGGACCACAGCACTGCAGAGTTTAGCATTCTATCTAATTTAACCCACCGGTTTCAGCTAATTACCAAGGCCTTCATGGGTTGAATTTGATGTTAGAAGAGGGAAAACACAAACTTCTGTAAGACATTCCTCTCTTACTCTAAAAGCGTTTTCACACTCAACCCAAATACTTGAGTTTGCACCCAGAATCGATTCTGGGCTTATTTGGTGAAGGGCGTCATCATCACGGGTTTGTTTTCACACACGATAATTTCCTCCAAAGCTTTTGATTTGTTTCTGAACTTCATTTCCGTAGTGCATAAATTTTTTGCAAAATGCAATTATTGTTCTTAATAATGTTCCCAACATTAACGGTCCTATTTCCAACATTCAGACCATGATGAGCAGCAGTTATTGCTTGTGTGTGACGTATCCTCACACAGAGATTTTTAGCCATGCAGGCTTTCACAAAATGTGCGTTTTGTGCAATGCTCTAATTGCAAGCACTCGGACCAGAAATGTGAGCTCGTTGCAGTAACCCCGTGAAGAGTTGGACCAATCATGTTATTCGGCACCCAGTCCCAGGTGTGGATAGCGTTCAACGACCTCAAAGTTTACTTGACGTGAACCCCAGACCACTGTTTTCATTTCCTGGACTGCACCTGGGTTCACACTAATGTGTGTGGGTTTTATTTTATTATTATTTTTTTTTTTAAATTACTTTTGCAAAACTTTGAAACAAGGTGCGAAATACAAACTAAAGAGTCAAAGTCAAAGGTCTTTATTTGTCATTTGCACAGCTCACACCAGGTTAACTGGCATTGAAATTCTTGGGGTGGCTCTGCTAACATTATAAAAAAACATATAATCTCAAGAATAAACAAAAATATAGAAATATAAGGAATGAGAGCATAAAAATGTGGGAAAAATATACAGATCTAAAAAGAAAAAGTACAAGGATATAAATATATATGTATGTTTGTATGTGTATATATAAATACAGAAGTGACAAATGATGCAGGTAGCAGCATTAAAACATGGCAGTTTTTCAGTGAATGACAGTGGTGGGAAGAGGTAACCATTGCTGTGTATTTATTAACTGTTCAGTAGTCTGATGGTTTGGGGATAATGGCTGTTAAGTCTGTTTGTCTGCACCTGGATGCTTTCGGTAGCACTTCTGGATTGTAGCAACTGAAACTGTGTCCAGGGGCCCTCTGTCCTTTATGATTTTACGGTCCTTGCACAGTCATCGTTTCCAAAAAATCTCCTGTAGAACTTATCAAAGTTCATCTGACCTCACCATTCTTGCGGTCGTGAGCAGAACAACCACTGTACCAGGCTGTGATGCAACCACTCAGGATGCTCTCCATGGTGCATTAGTAAAAGTCAGTTTCCGCAGGAAGAAGACATGTTGTCATAAGCAAATAACTTATTTTAGCGCATTTATGTATTTAAAGATGGTCCTGACTCGCATGCTGTGGAACACGTTGGGCCCCAGAGATATAAGCTACCAGTAATATAACATCTAGAGTGAAGATCATATGGAGAGTGTATAAATTTGTCAAGCTGTCATGTCATCGAGAATAGCAGCAGGCGCTTGATGCAGACAACACAGATGAAGCGTGGCATTCTGCTTTTCCTTTCTATCATTACTCCAGACAAATGTGCCATTTTTCTCAAGATGGCTTGCTGAGCTCTCTTCAGTAATTGAGCTGGATGTTTAAAGTTGCATTTGACGCTCTTTACCTGGTTGTGTTTATTATTCCTGGAGCCAGTGTTGGCCATAGTAGGTGCTGTATTATAGTATTTTAATATAAGAGATAGATAGAAAGCAGGTGAAATAAGTGTCTCTATTATTGTCTGTTTAATTTTTCTACATGTATTGTTGTAATTTTCTTTATTGTAAAAGCATTCGTGTGTGTAAGAAAGGTGCTTTACAAAGAAGAGTTATTATTTTTAGTATTATTTTAGAGGTTTAAGTCAAATGCCTGTAACCCTAAGCAGGATGTTGCAGTATTCCATAATTTGAGCTTGGACATGGCAGTTGGAGTTACACCATGTTGTCTGCTTCAATGTCCTCCTCTAGGCCCTACCAGATTCAAATTTGACTGTGGTTTTGTAAATGTTAATCCCAGCAAAGGCGACTGATTTGAATTTTCAAGTACCTCAAATTGCTATGGATCGACAATTTTAATTGATCAGTTCTCGTTTTACATTTGCATAATTCTTATAGTGCTATAGTATAAGGCACCAATAGAACACTGTATCAACAAAGTATACAGGAACAGTGAGGATTAGTACTGAAAACACACCTCTTCACACAAAATTCTAACACTTATCCCAATCTATTCCCAACACCATTTGTTTACCCTTCATTGTCATTATAATTCGGCTACTGTGCATCGTTTTACACTTATCTATTGTTTTTATCTAGTAAAAATGCTTAATGGCTTAAATGTCTGCATTCTTGTCAGAGTTTTTTTGTAGGATATTTTGCCAAAAAAATGTATCTATGTATTGTTTTAAACGTTTTAATAGAATGCTTGTGTGAGAAAGCAGCTATACAGATCGTTTGTATTATTATTATTATTATTATTATTTGTGACACCTGGTAGGTGGGAGGGGAGGAACGAGGACGCCAGAGGCATAATCTGAACTGCAAAGACCCGCTGACTTTCAGGTTAATGACACACAGGTGTAGACACTTTTCTCATTACCTGCTCATTCTCCTTGGCTCCTCCCTCGTTCCACAACCACCGTTCAGCCACGCCTCCGCCGCCACCACATACCCCCCACAGCCCAACTCAAGCCGGGGAGCCGTCCGGCCTGCTGAAACTACGATAATAGCCAGCCAGCCCCAAAAACTGCCTCGCCCCCTTTTTGGTCTTGGGTCTCGAGCAGGTTGCAATCGCTGTTGTCTTGTCTTATCAATTAGGGAACGCACCTGTCCGTGACCCAAGTAGAACCCCAGATACCGTACTTCCACCCGTCCAATTGCACACTTCTTGGAGTTTGCCGTGAGCCCCGCCCGTCTCGAGGCCAGCAGGACCGCCCTCAAATGCTGCATGTGCCGCTGCCAGTCATTACTATATATAATTATGTTGTCCAGGTAGGCGGTGGCATATGCACCATGAGGGCGAAGAATTCGGTCCATGAGGCGTTGAAACGTGGCTGGGGTCCCAAACAACCCGAAAGGAAGGGTGACAAATTGGTGTAACCCAAACGGTGTGGAAAAGGCCGTCTTTTCGTGGGACACTGGTGTCAAGGGGATCTGCAAATATCCCTTTGTTAAATGTCGTGTCCAATGTCGTGTTTGTTCAATGTCGTGTAAAAGCGAGCCGAGCCTAATCGATCGAGCAGCTCATCAATGCGCAGAATTGGATATGCGTCAAATTTAGACACCACGTTGAAGTCCACACAGAACCGGACCTCCCCATCCGCCTTGGGAACAAGGACGACGGGGCTGCACCAGTCACTGTGGGACTCCTCAATTACCCCCATGTCAAGCATGGCCCCAAGCTCATTCCAAACTATTTGCTTTTTATGTTCGGGCAAACGATAGGGGCAGCTGCGCCTCACTCCCGGGGAAGTCTCTGTGGTGCTCTATGAGGTTAGTGCAACCGGGACGAGGTGAGAACACATCCGAAAACTCTGCTTGCAACTGGGCGACCTCTGCTCTCTGGGACGGGGAGAGGTTGTTTCCACAGGGGACCGGGGTGGATTGAGCTGCTTTTTGTTTCACCTCCGGGCCCAACTCCTCCCTCTTGGGAACCACGGTTGCCAGAGCAACAGGGACCACCTCCCTCCACAGTTTCAGGAGGTTAAGGTGGTAAATTTGCAATGCCTCGCCTCTCTCCGTTTGCCTTACCTCATAGTCTCTGACATCATAGTCGACATCCCCAACTCGTCGTGTGACCTCAAACGGTAATTTAGAACTCGATGTGGGTAGTAAAACGAGCACCAATCTCGTTGCATATATAGAGGATTCCATTCCTACCAGAACTAATACAAAGCGGTACCCTCGCGTGCTTCAATCTAATGGCCCGATGAGGTCCATTCCAATTCGGTCGAAGGGGACCTCGATTAGAGGAAGTGGGTGCAATGGCGCTTTTGGGGCGGCTGGGGGATTCACTAACTGACGCTCGCGGCATGACGCACACCACTTGCGTACGTCACTGCGAATGCCCATTTTGAGTCGAATGCTCTTCAGGTATTAAATAAATAAGCTAGCTACAAACAAAAATAGCACTTGCAGGGGCTCTCAGTTTGATTGGTAGTGCAGCACTGGATCATCAGTGGACTCCATAATTCATGCCACACTGATGTGTTCAGTCATTCAGCAGCTGGATTTAATGCACATTGCAGACATGTTTAAACTGTGCCACACGACAAGCAGCACTAAATTATTTACAGTGGGTTTCTGTCAGCATCCTATAAGGCAGACGCTGACCTACTTTCAAATAAACATATCTGGGTTTGGTCTGTGACCAGGGAGTATGTTGTATACTTTCTGTAATTGGCTATGTGAAGCACATAGCGGTGTACTGGTTGGATTAAAATGATGGACAGGTTCACTTGGTAGATCTGTTTAAGATTCATGCTTGCAATGTTTAACATGTTGAAACCTCACAGCAAGGATTCTTATTAAAGATGACCCTGTGAAAATGGAGGCTGGTACTGGCTGTAAAGAGCAATGCTCCCAGTACATGGTAAGAGCTCATTTTAATATCAGACCATGCATTTATCCCCGACGGCGGTATTTTAACTCTGAGCTATTCATTCTTAACTCACCCCTAAATCAGAAAGTCATACTGTACAGGCCAAACAAGCAAGAGAACTAGAAGTTTAGTCCCTTGTTAATGCAAAAATTTACCCTCAAAAATTCACAAACCCATCGTTAACACTCTTCACCACAGCAAACCTCACGTTTTCTCAGTGCTTCTTTTTGGATTGGTTTTGCAAATAATTGTTTCGGCCCTCCTATATGCTAATGAGTTGCTAATCTCCTTGTGAGTGCAGGGTTTAATGAGGGCAGCTTATCCTTAGTGAGAGCAATGGTATGGAAATAAGTCGCATCACGGGATGGGAGAACAGAACGACTTTACATATTTTGAAGCTTCTCAAACCAGGCTTGTTGTCCTCTGAGGCCATCGTTGGATTGTAAACAAACACTAATGAATTACAGGGAAGAACCTTCACTTGTGAAGTCTGTTGCCTCAAACTAATGGTTCAGGGAAGAGATCTTTGAGTATGTGATATCTCTGCGAGATATCTTTGGGTATGTGAGTAAATAAAGTCTCTCGGAGGGCAAAGAATGGTGCAAGTCTTAAATGACTGTCAATTTATATGACTACAGCGGGATACATAAAACTGAATTTGCGTAGCATAGGAGATGCTGAGTTCACTCAATATGTCTGTTATTTTATAGGGTATGGAGAACCATAATGATTTCCAGTTCAGTGGCATAATTCTTTATATAGCTGCTTTGAATAGCTAATATTTTCACAAACCAAAGCATATGTGGAACTTATACTAAACACAATAATTTACTGATAGTGTTTAGTTCCAAACCCAAATCAAATGCATTAATTTGTGCCTTATTTGCGTCCATTGCTTTCTTTGCCACAGGGGTATATGAGAATGAATCTCTGTCCACAAATTTAAATTTGTGTCAAATGCAATTAGGCTGTATGTCTATATGAATCTTTGGTGTGCAAATTGTGAGAAGGCCTCAGGCAAGTTTGCTGGTTTGAGATCTGCTGTGTCCTCGTAAACGTGGCACGGCTCTGATCCTCCTTAAGGCCCTGTTTAAAATGCCACAACACTGCGTGAGTGCAGCCGGGTCCCCGGCAAATGAAAAGCAGCCTGAGACTGTTATGGCCCTGCTCGGCCTGGTTTTGATATGGTGCAACAGTGATTGCCTGGATGAGCAAACACACGAAAATTACTGCTGACCACACAAGCTTAGGGGGGAGCGGGAAACGTGTTTAGCCAAGTTTTGCACTTTAGAAATGCAAAAACCTAAGCTTGATGAAGGCATGGTTTACGTTTGTGGTCGCCATTTAAGCTGAAAGTACAAAATCTCATCACTCACTGACTGTTTCTGAAATCTCTTCAGTTAAAGCAACTTCAAAGCATTTAGCCATATATTCAGCTCAGTAAATACTTTGCTTACAGTGTTTAAGTCCTGGGAGATGTCATTTGGATTCAACACTCAGAATTTTATGTAGGAGCCCAAGTGCCAGCAGACAAGCAGTATGAATAATACAGGAATATTAGCACAAACCCTTTTCAACTACAAAAATATTATTAGATAATCTAATGCTTTGTGAACAGCTTCACTTGCAGCCTTAAATCCTTAAAACACAAATGCCTCTTTCTCAAGAAACTATAAGTCTCATGATGTAGACAAAAGAGATGAAGCGCACGATGAAGTGATACTGATTTAGCCCTTTATTACTGATAGCATTACATTATGCTAAACCACTCCATTCATGCTTCATACCATTCATGCCAGCTCTAGTGAGGGAGCGCCTCTCCATATTATTCAGACTCGTTAGACTGAGTGGAGGGCTGTTACCATTCCTCATTTTTCCACGCTAAGCAGTGGGGAAGGTGAGGCCTACCCACGATTAGCGATGTGACGAGTGCTGAAAGAGTGCTCTGTACATCAAGCTCCGTCATTATGCGCTTTTGAGCATTGGGCGGCTGGGGGACAATCCCAGCCTTTGTGCTGCAGTGTTATTGCACTCTGGCTGTGTACTGTACTGAATGGCAGTGTGAAAACCATGTGAAAATCCCCCCGGGCCTGCATGAATTCAGCCATCTTTGGGGGGAGCAGGCCCTCAGTGGAACAATGAGGCGTTTTTCTTATTCCAGTTGCTCCCAAACAAAAAGAAAATGTCCAGACAAATGCCTTAAAGGCTTCGAGCTCAGACTACTACGCCATTTTGGCGATGTGTTTTGTGTTGTGGGTGATGCATACTGTGTGGGTCATGAGTCGGATGTGCACGCTGCTTGTTTTTGTTGGTGCAAAACGCTGGATTCCAACTCCACCCACCCAAAGCCACAACGGAGGATGTGGTTTATTGTAATGATGGACAAGCAAGGAGTCCTAGGTGACCTCATCTTTATTAAACAAATCAAAACATACGGCGTTGGGTCTCGTTGCTTTCTCGTTTGCGTAAACGTCAATGAATGCCATTTGCTTTGCGTGTGCCTTTAAGATAAACTTGGACTTGTCATTCAATGTTTATTAGGCTCACCTTTTTCAGGGATATAAACTCGAAAGAAAATGAGGAAATCTAATTATAACTGAGAAATCATCGATGCTTCCCAATGCCAAGACGAGGCCTGATTTATGAGATAACAAATCCTAGAGAGGGCCATAAGAGAACGCATTATTGAAATGAAAATGGGCCGCTGTGAATCTCGCCCGTGCACTGTGCTGTCATCTGTATTTTTCCATGTTTTCTACAATTACGGTTGCCATTTTGTTTTCTGTCTTTGGCGATGTGAGCCTCTGGCCAGGCATGTCGACATGCACCGCTCTTCACACTAATTGGATCATGCTATTCACCTGGGGCCCGATTCGATCTGGCTTTCGATAAATGCCAGTCTAGGTGCCGCAGTGGATGGATGCATCTCTGTTAGCTTGTCTGCACTTAGGCTTCTCCTTTCTTTTTAGTGCTGAAAACACATGAAACCGCGCTTGCTGCCTCTAGGGTGCTTTAGTAGCAGAGAAAGAGGTGTGAAAAACAGAGGGGGTCGCAGTCACTGCTGCTACATCATCTATTGGATATTTTTGATATCACATCTGGGCTCTATTTATTCTAAAGTGCTCCTGCCGCGAGAGCAACAACTGAGCTTGATTTTCAGCAGCATGTGCTTTCCTTTTAAAATAAATGAGTTTTTAATCCACAGAATGGAATCGTTGTTGGTTCGGGGCGGGGGGTTTTCTGTATGAAATCAATAGGAAAGAAAATATGGAGATGTACTACCCCACCCCATTCCTGTTTATGCTCCTAGTTTTTTCACACTGTATCCACACATGGCTGCGATCACGTCACCCACTGCGTCCTGCTGGCTGCTTTGCGTCTGATCCCGATTGTTCGGAGGCTTTAACATCTTTGAGCAACCATCTTTTGGCACTCTTTTCAGGTTCTCCAGTGTGTTTATGGTTTGAGACGAGGCAGAGGGAAGATTAATATATTGTTCTCTTTGACCACTGTCTGAGTTAGACATGACTCCACCACCAGTGTCAGCTTTAAGCACACAATTAATTGATTTATTTATTTATTACTTTTTGTTAATAGCTCCAAGATTACGGTTATTGTTTAGATTCTTCATATTTCAATACTGTTTGTTCCTTGTTAACATCAGGCTGCATGGCCAAATATTTAAAATGTCTTCCTCCTTGACAGGATGCAGAACACATTTAATCATGTCGATAGTAATGCTTCTCTAAACCAATGCAATATGCTCATTAAATTTGTCCAGCATGTTTCATTAGCAATTCATAGTGCGGCTGTTCAATTACGGTAGTCACACATTTTTGCTGTCCTTATATTTTCAATCGGATAGGATGGGTGTGAAACGATTTTCTGCAAACATAAATTTTTGCAAATGTCAGACCGCACATAATGGAAAATTGCTTTTAAGTGGAGTTGTTTACGCGTTGCTTTTGCCAGTGCGGCGTCCCAGTTTTCACCATTATCCCTGAGAAACTCCCTCCATCTTTAAAATGATTGACACAGACACAAAACTTTACAATGTATTCCTCGGAGCAGTGCTACGATTACACAAAGGGAGACTGACATTTTGTGCGGAGACGGACAGCGGAAAAGCCTTTCCACGAGCTCGGTGGCCATGGCAACCGGTTAACCTAGGAATTGGGGAGGGGAGTTCTTCATAATTAAGGATGTTTGGGGGAGAGCGCTGCTCTGGTCAACACTTGAGTCCAAGATTCACACGGTCAATATATGTCCTTTTAAAGATATAACAAAGAATATTATATGTGGATGGATGTGTGTGTGTGTGTGTGTGTATATATATATAATAGAGGCTTATTTCTATTAATTATAGTAATAGTACCGGTTTATGACCAAGCCAAATTATATTCAGCCACTGCCTATTATTAAATTGTCAGTTAATCCTTTTGAAAATGATCCTTTTTTAAGATTTTATTTTATTTTATGTTATTTATTTTTATAAATCCTCAAAACACATCACATGCACCATTTATCAGATTTTACTGTCAGTTATTTTTCCCACATTAACATTATTTAAGATTCTAGCATGCCTAACGACACAATGAACCTGAACTCTAATTATGGATATATTTCAATCCAAAGCCGTCGCTGCATCTGACAACCCAACACGCCATATGTTGTATAATTTGTTGAAGAGCTTTCAGAATTGGGACATAAAAATTCTCAACAAAGAGTTACTCATCCCTGCAAGGTTCAGGTCTCATACAAGTCATTTCTTGTTGTCTTGCATTTTTTTTGAGGGTTGTGGACAGTAGAAAACCTTTTATCTGAAAAGTGCTGAATTCCACTGACGGGAAGCAAAAGAAGTTCACAAAACCAAATGATTCATGAGTAGTGCCTTTTTATGTCAGCCATTCCTCACTTGCTCAGCCATGAGAAATGTCAGACTCCAACAGCTTATGAATCAACATATTAATCATTAAAGTTTCAGTCAGAAATCAGAAATAAACCTCCATCATCTTTTTGTATATATCAGCAGAGTATTGCCATGATTGAGTTAAGATCAGAGGGCACCTCGTCGTCGTCTTCTTTCTTTTTTTAAGTGCTTGTCTTCCGAGTTATGAGGACCACCTCTGTGATTTGGGTGTGCAGGAAAAGTGTACTCGTTAGTGTTAACCTAGATCTGTCAAATGAAGCATGGCTCTTTTGTGCTGCAACTCCGGGGTGGGTTTAACCATTACTTTCTAACACACATTTGCTTTCATTCCTGGTGTGTTCAAAGAGCATCACATGCACAGCCCAGAACGGCTCACCTGGTTCTGTGGCAGCAACTTCCCACTTTACAAAAGTGAGGAATGTGTTACTGCAACGTACTTGTCTGTTTCATACTTTGATTGTCAGGATTGAAGATACAAATGTTATTGTTCGGGTAGCTGGGCAAATTTTGCCAGCGTGTGTAGATGCTTTGTTGCTTTTACTAATGAGCTCAACGATTTCTCTGTGTGAACTTCAAAGTGACAGTGTCATCATTTGTCAAATCACATTTTGCAGATATTATTCTGTAAATGAAACGATATACTGTCCATCATTCATTTTGACACAAGTATTTGTACCTGGCTCACAACACATTTTGGTTGCATTTTTTAAATTAATATACCAATTTTACAGGAAAAAATAGGTCCATGTATTCCTTTTGATGGAAACTGAGTGTGGACACACGTGTGCTAATAATTTATGAGAGGCTTTTATATAGAGAGCTGATGGAGGCTGGCTGTGTTTTTCACTGTTGTTTTCTTCCCCCACTCCCCAACCCCAATTCCTTCTAGCATCTGCAGAAAGTGTTTGTGGAATTCAGCCACCAGGAACTGCTGGAGTTCTACAATAAGGTCAGGCTAGTTTCATTTAAGTTTTCCACTTGACTGTCTCGCCAACATGATCAGACATCGTACCGCTCTTGAAACTGGCAAACATTTTTGTTTTTCTTTTGCAGCTAGAGATGATTCAAGCACAGTTGGACTCGCTGACTTGACACTGATGGCACCGTTCATAAGGGCAAGTGTGCAGTGTATTGGCCACGTTTCCCTTGTAATAGAGTCCATGAATCTGGAGAAAAATAATTGGTGTCCCCAGTTACTTTATTCCTGGGTAATTACCACATTGTGGACTGTGTCTGATTTTTCTACCTTGTATTTTGTATGAATCAGCTGTCGTGCTTGAGATTTAACTCAAAGCACAACTCTGTCTCAAACTGTGCTTCTTACTGTATGCAATACAGATTTGTTGTTTGTTATAAATATTGTCCCCACTGGTTGCATCCTTTGACTTTATCCCACAACCAGGTGCCACAAAGGAAATCAGGAAAAACGAAAGGGGTTGTTTGCTTTGAACTCCCGATCAGAACATCTAGCTAGAGGTTTCGTCACTTAAAAGTGTGAGTGTGAAGTCACACTCTTGATCAGTCACTAAGTGTACTCGAGGGCCTGCATCAGATGGCTTTACAGATTTAACTTCCATAAATTTGTCATAAAATGTGCCAGTGCATTCAACATGTGCTAATTGAGATTTCTTGAAACTAATGTGCACTACAGCCCATTGTGCCAGGCTTTAAGATGTGTAATGTTTTAATATGAAGTGGGTGACTGTTCTGAAACAATGATCTTCTGTGAACTGTTTTTACACATTTCTGTGCTGCACAAGTAGCAACAATGACCTGAACCTTCATTAAATTGCTAATGGAAGTGCTAACAGTGGTGTAGAACTAGTAAATGTGTAATGATTCCCACCGATGTAAGACTCTTGGGCTAAGTGTTATTAAAGGTCTATCTCTTGTCCTGAATCTGCAACCGCGGAATGTGCATTACCCCTCGATTTAATCTATTATGCTTCTGA
>JAOUQW010000029.1:1686697-1704674 GCA_028565825.1 Olivaichthys viedmensis | reverse complement strand
TGCGTGCAGTGTTGGGTGATGGTGACCTCTGGTGGTGAGGTGAGGGAGTGCGGGCAGGAGCGGGCCGAACTGTGACATATCTAGTGTAGTCAATCTACAGGGCATACATCAGAGGTGTGGACTTGAGTCACGAATTGTTTGACTTCAGACTTGAAAAAATAAAAAAAGACTTGCAACTTGACTTTCACTTTAACACCAATGACTTGGACTTGGGCTTTATGACTCGAGCTAGTGTTTAAATAATGGCATACAGAGCTTGCTGTTATCAACAAGATAAAATTGCGATATGCAAAACATGGGGTAAAGATCACCGATGGAGGTGCAAGACACCACAGCTGGCTAGGAAACCCCAAACTGACAAAGGGGTGAGCCCTCAGGTTGATTAATCCTGAGTAGTTATCAATCCTGAGTGTCCAATTTTAAATGATTAGTGTATTTTAATTTTACATTGGCATCATTAAGCAATAGTATGCCTACAACTACTGAAGCTATTAGTTTAACTACATTTCTCAGTAGTCAGGTGGTAGCATCAGTACTTTTTGAATAAAGTAACTTTTAAATAGTTAACTATTTCATTGTCAGAGTAGCGGAGTAGCTTTAATAAACTCTATATCGTTTTATTTTCTTAATGTACAAGATATAAATGTTTTCAATACATGAAGTGATGTATTTTTGGTCAGTTATTAATAAACAAGTGTTCATTATTTATATCAATTTGATATACTACAATTATTTGGCTGGTGTTACATTTTGTAATGACATTCAATTTGGTGAGAAATGCATTCTGACTAGGACTTCACTTGGGATGTGTCTATTTTTACTTGGGACTTGATTCGGGACTTGAGTGTCAAGACTTGAGACTTATTACTTGCAAAACAATGACTTGTTTCTACCTCTGGCATACATGATGCACATTGCAAAAGGGTTATATTGAGTTCCAAAGCTACATTGCCTCAGGTTCATCATAAATTAAAAAACTAAAAAAATAATCTTAATACATTTTTCTTAATAATAAATAAATAACTACACTACATTAATGTCTAATGCCTTTAATATATCCTTTAATACAGTTTACATGTCAGGTGCAATGTTTTGGAACAACTCACTGATGACAGTTCATTCATTTCAGTTGTCATTTATTTCTCATCTCCTTCCACTGACCTCAGTCACTTTCAGCAACATATAGTTACAATCCAACCATTAAACATGAAACTGTTCTGAACGCTGTCACAGGTTTAATGGTGCATTTGCTGTCAGCGTCATGAACGGCTGATTATGTGTATGCGCTCGATCTCTAGATCTATGGAGCATTTTAAAAAGCTTTGCCTACTGAATCCTGATTGAGGCCATCAAATGCATGTTCAGTGTGTGTGCACTGGAGGATAATGGTTAAGGTTTAAGCCTGGCATATGCCACAGTGAGGAGCTTCTCTTTTTTTTTTTTTTTTTACATCTCTGATGTACACGTGACATTGTTTACAAGCACACATTCTTCTCTCAGAAAATGTCAGGCTGGCATTTATATTGCTTCCTATCTACATGAATACATTTGCAGTTCTAACATTCTAATCATAACCAATATTATAAAATGTCATTTCTTGTTGTTTAAAGAGTAGCCCTGGTGTATGAGATCTGCAAATAAGATAAATCATACACAGTCTATATGAAAAATAAATCAGTACGGAATCAGGAGGTAAATTATAAAAGCGGAAATCTCTACTTTAACGAGGTCGAGGCAAACTGTCACAAGCAGAACTGGGTTAAATCCAATGCCAAATTCTACCCTGAATAAATGTAGCCATAAATTAGGCTCGAGGTGAAAGGCACTAATCTTGACGTCATTAAGACATGAGTAGATGAAAATAGTGATCTAGTCTAAACTTGCCTCTCTCCATAACTGTCAATGTGATGGAATAACTAGTTGTAAAGCAGTGTAAAATTTGCTATAAAATTGTGAGCATTCCATAATGAAAGCTCACTTTGCTTTTTTGATTTAACGTCTTAAACTATGGCAGCCCAGGGAAACCCCATTAGCAAATGTACACACTGGCTGAAATCCAATCTCTAGAGGGAAAAGAGAGGTTTTCAGACACTAAACAAAGAAATTATTGCAGAGGGTGGCGCTTATCTAGTCATGTCATTAACTGGAAGATGGAACCGTGTGCAGGCTTCACATTTGATCCGCACTGGGCTATCACGTGTTAGCCCTCGGTTCACAGCTAGTGAGTCTCATCTGACTGCGAGCAGCAGGTTGGGTTAGCATTAATGATGAACATATATATATATATATATATATATAGTGCAGCTACATCAGCGATTATTCTACATGGAATATAGGCCGAGAAAACTCCAGAGAGACCGCTTTATATCTCGGTATCTATATTGCCTTTGTAATTGACCTATAAATTTGAGAGGCACACAGAGACAGCCACAGGTTGGATGGGGGAAGACAGATAGAGGGAGAGAAAGAGAGGGCAGAGGGAGGGGCTGACAAAAGCCATTCCCCAGACGAGGGAAAAAGAGATACAGCTCCATTTGGTAAGAAAGAGGATGCGCTGTACAGTAGATTAAGGTTAGTAATTGGTGGTGGCTACATTAAGGTCCAGCCTTGGAACGTTGCATCTGGGGAGATGAAAGGTCCTGTGGAAGGGAGACTAGTCACAATGGCAGCAGATGGCGGAGGTGCAGATAGGGTGGGGAGGATTGTGTGCGTGAGCGACTGCGCGCATGTGTGTGTACTGTGGGGGAGAGCAGGAGCAGTGGGATCTTACAGACACACACACACACACACATAGACAAATAGATGAGACCAGACACACAGTGCTCAAATGTACTGCGAAAAAATGTTGCCACCAGCCAGCTTTGGCACAGTGGGACTGAGTTGAACTCATAAATATTCCTTTTTGAATATTCATCAAATTCAAATTTTGCTTGTGTTATACTAATGTGCCATGGTGCAGTGATATTATGAAAAGGCAGAAATAAAGCTGCGTAAACTCAAGTTTCCATATTGTTGTTATGCAATATATGCACTTTTACATATGAATAAAATCTGTTGTGTTTTTAAATTAATAATCTCCTAATGGCCATTTTAGAAAATGATCTCACAGCACAGACGCCCTTTTTTTTTGTTTTCAGAGTACATTGGTCACTTTAACAGCGATAAAGCTCAGCACAGAGATGTCTACAGGAGGCAAGAGGAACCGTGGGTATTCATGAAACTGCTGTTAATATGTAAAGCAGAAATAATGTAGCAGTGGAGGAAATAGCCCTTGTTGCAAAAGAAGTCTGAAAAATCAAAGTCATGCAAGAAACAAACACCAAGACAGCACCTTGTAAGCCAGTGAACATCATCACTCGTTTGATGAATATAGTGAATGTAGCTTATGCCTAACTGATAGCAACTGACATAAAATTAAGCAGCATACAATAATAATAATAATAATAATAATAATAAGGTTGCAATAAAAGAATAGAAACAACAGCAATAAGAAGCATTTAAATATGGACCTCTTGCCTATGCCACAGTGTTCTGGATGATAGCACTGAGGATTGGCAATGGAGGCAGCAACACTGCAGTGATGCCAAATAAGCATGCCTTTTCTCTGCCACCATTGTGTAGGTTCAACAGGTGTACTGCTTCCAGTGACCATGCACATGTAGGAAATGCCCTTGTACCTAATCTATTCTCTGCTGACGAGCACAAATTAACTGCGTTGTAGGGGTGGGCAATATGGTAAAAATATCATATCGCAAATTAAGACATTTTCTCGAAACACGGTATGTAAAACAGTAGTGCCACATAATAAAAATGTGAAAAACTGAATTCAATGATACTTTTATTTAACATCTAACAAAATAAAATAGTTAACATGGAAAAGGAGGAAAGAGGAAGCATTCATTACAAAAATATATTCAAGTCAGGTACTTGCTACTGTGAGTAAGAACGGGGTTGACCAGTGTTATAAAAGTACTGACGATCCGTGATATCCCAGAAATGTGTATTGTGACATAATTTATCACGATATCGATATTATATCGTCATATCGCCCAGCCCTACAATGTTCGTAAAGGTATATTCCAACATTTTTCTCGAGAAACATCTTCTGCACATTTCACGGTTTAAAAACACTTTTAAAAGTGAGCTTCCACAGGTCATACAACTGCATCCAGTTTCAATGCTATCACATTGTCATGTTATTGTGTGGATTATGAACAAACATTATATTTTTAGCAAAAAGTCGTTACAGCTAGGTTTTAATAGCTTTAGTTTCTTGCGTTCTCATGCCTAAGAGTGAAGAGCTCGGATTTAAGGGTCGGTCACAGGATCTTGAAGGCACCCTGCACATATCCAGCCATCTACAAATGATATACCCAACGCACAAATGAGAAATAATAATTTGAAGTTCAGCAAGTCTGTGCAACACATCACTACCCACATTCAAACAAAGGTGGAGCAGTGAAATAGTGCCAGGTGAGTTATAAGATTACATGCTGTGCTTTATTAAGTCTTACCATAAGACAGAAATAAAAGCACAATTGTTGGAGAGTTGAGACACTGCATTAGCGGTATATTATAGTTTATAAATGCAATTTTGCTCTCTCATTATATATCCTGTGGAAGCCTGTTGGAGGTAAATTTGTGCCACGTTTTACTTTAAAAGCACACATTTTTACAAAACCCCCACTGTGAACCATGCAGAAAATATTTTTTGAGAAAAGTTCTTTGAGGAAAAACACTGGAATTTTCATTTAACTTTACAATGCTATTAAGGTTTGGGTAGATAACTGCATTTACTTGTATTTGAAACTATTAATGTCGTAAGATCACCATACATTTTAAGCAGAGTTTACTTAAATACCTTATGAAAACTTGACTTAATTTAGCTTCCTAACTTAATATGCGTACTATGCTCTGTACTATATATGCTTTTGAATAAACTTGTATTATATAAATGCTTCATATAAATTCCTTCCAATCCATAATTAGCTCTCAAACTGTGAAAGCTGAGATTTTGAAGCTAATTCTATGAGGCTAAGGATCCCAAAAGAGAGAGATATTAAGCAAGAACTCCATCTGCATACAAATTAATAGTGGTCATGCCTCAGGAGGGAAGCAGGGACTCACTAATTATGGACATCATTGATAACTAACATGAATTAAGCCCAATACCTCATGATATGTTTCCCAAAAACCATTACCCTGGCTTAGTGTAATATAACTCATAATGGCTGTTCTTTGCTGAGTAACATATTAATATCAATCTGGTGAACATAACATACAGCATGTGCTGCTCTTGTCACCAGCTTCACTATAAATGGCAGTTCCAGATCGACCTTGAACAATTCTGTGAATTCATCTCGCTGAGAAAGAGTGTTCAATGTCATGTCACAAAGACAAGATAAAGATTGGATCATCATCTGGATGGGCAAATAAACAGAGTGCAATCTTCCCCTTTTATCGGCAATAGCCTGGATATTGCCTCCCTCCTCACGGGCCATTACAGTCTTTGTTTAATAAATCTCTCTCTTCCAAGAGCGCAATAATTTACTATGACTACCACTGCGTCTCTCGCTTCGTGCACTGGTCAACTAGAAGCAGTATGAAACTGTAAAAATCTCTCCCCACCCACAGGACAAAAATGGAGTCTCCCATTCCAAGGCTTACCAGTGGATTCGTGCTGGGTTAGAGAGGGCACTGCAATATAAGGGTCCCTCTTATCAGTGGGCACAGGAGGGTCCTTGGGCTGAACGGTGCTGAGAGAAGTGGTGGAGTGGCCTGCCGGAGCACAACACAGGTTAATACACATTCATGTGTTGAAAAAGTCTCTACTTTGTGAACCAGCCGTCCTCTTCTTGCCACGGTTCTGAATCAGCACTGCCCATGCTGTTGCATAAGCAATAGACAACAGAGTCAGGATGGGATTAGGCTTGATCAAACCTGCTGGAAAAGTAATTTATTTATCCCTCATATTCTGTTTACTACTTATCCATTAAGTCTAATAGAACCTTTTGGGTTTATGGCAATACAATTGTAATATTTATAATAATGTTTTAAATACCTAATAAATCTTATCTTCATGTCAATTATTAGCAATATAAACAATAACAAATGATTGAAATATACACACAAGACCCATTCACATGCTTGGGGATCCTCCTGATAACATGTGTGTGCACAAGTTTAAGTCAAACAAGACATGGAGGGAATGTGACACAAACTAAAATCCCATTTTTGTTGCATATTTCCAAAAATACCTGAAGATCTGAATATAATCTCTATAATATAAATATAAAAATTGTATTTAATGTTGCTTAGAGAAATTAAGCTATGACTTTTTAAGCACTGCTACAGCTCCTGATGCTGGAACTGAATTATGGCGTGAGCTATGCCCATGTGTCACTCGAGGATAGCTCCAGTGTGGCCTTGTGAGGCCTGTGACCTTGCAGGAGCCATTCATTGTACCCACATTTTCTAATTCAGAACCTGACGAATCTGCTCTCTCTGTGAACCTTACCTTACCATACAGGGCATGTAGACACGAATGACCTTGCTCATATCTGTGGCCCTGGCTATTCTCCAGAAACTGCTTACATTCACATGCACACATTCTATCAATTAAAATGAACCTTTTTTGAAGCCTGTGCCTCAGTGTGTTTGACAATGTGCACAACAAATCACATGATAGGCAAAAACAGGGTTTAATAAATGGTTCTTCCTTTCTTCTTTCACTGAGATAGACATCTGTCTTTTAGGCTTCTTTGTGGACTGTACAGGTAAATACAACTGTCGCCCGCCCAAAATACAATCAGTCCTGTAAATCAAAACAGCTTTCTCCGAAACAGCAAATTTATCAGAGCGAGCTCCATACTGTAATCACCTTATATCTTAATTAAGAGATAAACACGCACGCACGGAGTGTTCTGAATCTGTAGTTGTTTGCCATTGGTCCTCCCCGTGCAGCAGCTTCACACTCTCCCAGTAGCAATCATTAAAATGATTTATTTAAGAACGTGCCGGAGGCTGAGTGATTAGTGTGACAGAGCTATTTTATAATTCATTTTCCACGGCCAGGGGAAGTGCGACAGAGGCAGATGACACACATACGGCAGTGAAGGCTTGGGCTTGGTGGAAATTAAGTCTCTAAAATGCCAACTTGAACATCTTTTTTACTAGTTATATAGAATAACAAGTATGCTGTGCGGAAAAGAGACAATATTTTGAAGCGTTAAATAAGCACTGATTTTATAGTGTGTGTGTGTGATATGGAGCTATTTTGAAAGGGAATTTTGAAAAATGCTGTTTCAAGTATAGTAATATCGCATCTGCGCTTACATTTTCCCAAGTCAACACATGTCACACATTTACCAGCTTGCATGAGGAAAGTCGTTTTATTATTTTCAAATGCTTCAGTGGGGGAAATCTGAAGTCATATTAGATTATAGACAAAGCAAGCAAGAATAAATTGATACCCTCCTAACGTGACTTCATTCCATATTGCGCTGTATTTGGTGTAGTGTGCTGTCAATAGCAAGCAGATGAGGAACGAAAAGCAGAGAGTGAGATTTATGATTCCTATTCTTATCATAAATGTGAATGATAATCAGACCTTTTCCACACAGGGTGAGTAATAACGTGATAAGTAGGTCAGGAAGGTAGACATTCTCACCACCTCCCACCAATGGAATGGTTAACATTCCTTTCTGTTCCAGAGGGAATGGTATCATCATACAACACCAAGCAGTATGGGTGCATGTGGGTGGGTGTGTATGTGTGTGTGTGTACTGCTGACGCGCCCTGCTTTTGCTGGATTGTATTTCATGAATAATTTCTAAAGGAGCTTTGGAGAACACGCCGCTGTTCAGCCTCTGTAAACAGCTTCCACCATTTGCATTTGGCTACGTCTCTAACCCACAAAGCCGCCTTCTATTAAGCAGCTAGATCCATCCAATTAGGAAATCAAAGGTCAGGGCGAATCAATGGGACCAGTGAAGGCTTGCAGAGAATAGAGAGGGGGGAGAGTTATTGCAGAGGGCGGAGGAGCGTCCCTCGAATCTAGCCAACTGGGGAGGAATCAAGTAAGTGTAGCTGAGCTGCTACAGATTACTGCACTAGGCAGAGAAAAGGAAATATTTAAAAAATGACCAGGTGATGAATTTTGGGGTATTTCAAGACTAGGCTAAAGGTCTATGAAGAACTAAAGACAACAAAGGAATTAAACTCTAGATCAATTATTTTACAAACATGTAGAGTCAGATGAAAGGGAAAGGAAAGACTTTCAAATTAGGCAGTAAATCGAGAGAACCAGAATGAATGCTTGAGAGAATTAATGAAGTCTGGCTTTGGGCAAGTTGCCTCTGACTTATGCCACTTACCATTTAAAGCCACAAAGGAGTCTGAAAAAAGCAAATGAAGAAATGTGTTAATGTTACTACAGTTGGATCTGGTAAATTATGTACGCTGCACGCATGCATGTTAACACTTTTGTCTTATATTAAAAACGTAAAGCATTTATAAATAACTTCAATATCATGTCACAGTAACCAAACCTCTAATCACACCATAAAAGGTAAGCAGTTTACAGCTTTTCACTATTCCCAACAGATAAAATGATGTAATAAATGAATGCAGTCCACTGAAAACAGGCCTCTATAGGGCTTAGTGTAGACGAGTGAATGGGTCACAATGAAAGCTTCTGTCAATGATGTGTGTGTGGCTAAAGCAGGTCCTTGTGTCCAGTGGGTTTCTGCAGCTGAAGGACAGGGTCAAGGCTGAGCCCAGATAAACAGGAGGGAGAAAAGGAGAGCAGAGAGAAAGATAGGGAGAGGCAGAGGGAGAGGGAAGAGGCCCTTGCTTACTTTGGCAGTCTCCCAGTCCATCTGTGTTGCCCCGCTCCACGTCCTGCTCGAACGGCCATCTGCATAACCAACAGAGACAAGACACACTGGTGAGCTGCTGAAGCCCTGCTGCCTCCAACGGGCCCATGTGAGGATGAGCAGAGCTGGAACCCTGGTGCAAAGGCTCCATTTTCCATTTAGACTTACTGACTTGTACCCAAGCCCTGGGATTATAGCTACATTTTGAAAATAGTACAGTACAGTAACAAAAATGTCAAGTTAACTTATATGTCTATGAAGGCATTCAGTCATCTGGGTAACTTCAACTAGTAGTTGTAAGTCAAGGCGACTAGACTTTTGGTATAATCTTAAGGACGTTTCAGCACTCTTCATCCTGCTCTGATGAACTGATTAAGGCCCATGGATGAGTGATAAAACATCTTTAGGCTTATACTACTTCTAAACATAAACCCATGATTAATGTTGGGTCAATCACAGATATTATTAGATAATAATAATTTAAATTTGGTCTGATATTTCACAAATGATCAAGTTCTTTTTATTATCTCTCGCAAATGCACAAAGCCTTTTTCGCATGCTTTTATTTTGTTAGCTTGCTTAGAAGTGTTGCTTTTACTGTAATTTATCCACAATTAATTTAACAACAATTTATTTAATCCCTCTCATTTATGGTTATGGTTTACGGTTTCATGCAATAGGAAAATTGCACTTAATTACATAAACAGAATATTACCAACAAATGAAGTACATACATATAACTTTGAACCACACTTAGAACATTATAATGTAGATTTTCAGTTGGCAAAGAATGCTGGGGTATGTGCAAATAAAACAAAGGAACTCTGGTAAATCCGTAGAGAGTTTAATGATATCGATGGAAATAATCCATTAGAGTACTGGTGTATAAACAAAAATCGCCCACCCTTAATGGCGATGAGTTCTTAGCCCATGCTTCCAATCAAATGCGTTGGGAGGTCTGTTCTATTATTCCATAATGATAGTTACATGAACGGGGGAATTTTTTATTTGTTTTTACAATAAAATTACAGTAATTACTAATTATAGCTCATCATGATTCATATAATATAGTTATCCTTATAAGTTATCCACTAATATTAATGCAGATTGTACATCACCATCAGAGAAAATACAGGTTATAACATAAGCATCCATGACGCTCAGACATGATACATTAATACAATGATATTGTTTATCGCAATAATTCAACAGACGACAATCCATTTAATAAAATTCAGTTCTGTCAGAATAATTTTAAAAAAGGGTTAATTTTAGTGTAACTGTGGATTTCTTTGGCTTATTTGTAATGTAATTCTGAAGGTTTCTTTTCAAAGGTACCAAAGATTATTCTTGTCTAGAAGCCCTATTGCAATCAAATAAAGGAAACACAGGCAAGGTGCTGAGGAATTGAGTATTCTGTTATCATACAGGGCTCTATTGTCTTTTGTCAGGTTGAGCCTGCTATTCCTGACAGACGCTCAGTCATGCAATCAGAGGAGAGAGGCCAACCGTCAGAGATTACATTCTGGGAAATTATACATTTGACTAGAGTAAACCCATTTTTTCCAGCAGGAGTAGAGTGTTTTCATATACTGGGTTTTCAATTCACCTGCACACCGTACTTGTGAATAGAGATGCAGTATTTCAGGGGTATATAATGTCTGGATACCAAACTGACTCAACCTGACCAAGTGTATCCAACTGTACACAACATAGAACAGGGTATGGAGAAAAGAGTCTTTCTATGTTATTACAGTTAGTACTGACAAAGAGACAAGAAAGTGTGAAGGTTCGTTTCTTTCCCTCTAAGTGCAACCAACTATAGACAACAAACACATCTAATTCCATCGTTCTTGTAGTGAAAGAGAGTATAAAAGTGTGAACTTTCAGTGCTTTCTCTCTAGAGCCTATTTTATATCTGAGCTTTTCATTAAATGCTGCACAAATTTTCGAGCCAAATGCCTTTCAATCGTTCACCACAAAAGCCAACAGATCATAACCGTGTAATCCTCTACTCAGTCACTTTAGAAGCACTGTTCAGCCAGAGTGAGGTCATCTAACCTCTTAATGCCTCTCTGTACTCAATTTCCAAAGTGAAAAGCTCAACCATAGCAGACAAGACTTTGGAAATAATAACAGGATAGAAGAAAATAGCATGCAATGACCGATCACTTTGCACAGGGCAAGACCCGCTACTGTAATAACGACTTCATCTGCAGAATGCTTCATTTCTAACCGTAGGAATGCCATATGATTGTTCAGCAAGCATACCACCACAGCATAGTAAATAGAGCTATGGTGTCCCAATCCATCCTCAAGAAGGGTCAATATATCTCTGACGTTCCTTCCTCAGTTTTTCCTTTAGCCTCATCCAGTAGAAGAAACAGAGGAGGGAAAGATCGCAAGGCAAACTAGAGTAATTTAGGCTGCATGTATGGAAAAGCCAAAAAAGGATTCCCTCCTATGCCATATCAGTGTTTGCTCCCTGTCTCTCCTGATAGGTTTCTTACCCTCCCTCTCTTTTTTCTCTTTCTTCACAATGTGTATAGTTAGAAAAAATATTTAAAAAATGGTGGAAGGACCAGTGGGAGAACTCAATATCGATCACAATATAAGTCAAAAGTGTTGGTGAACGGTTCAGAATAACATACTTTGTGCTGGTGACTTCTCGGCACGCGCCCTCTGACACCCAGCCGCAGTACGGATCTCTGGAGGCGATGCAGGACCTGCGAGAGGAAAACACACCTGGTCTGTTCTGACGGCTTTAACAAGGATTACTGCGCTCACTGACATCCTCTCCAACCTCTTTTTATACAGTTCAGGTCTCAACTTGAACTGTAAAACCTAAAGGACGCTGCTCACAACCTTATTGAGTGGGCTGAGCTAGACTCACTTTTTGCACTTCCCGTGTCGCTCGCAGCGCGACAGCGGCACCTTAACCACACAAGACGTGAAGGCCACGAAGAGTGAGTGACTCTTGCTGTCGACCTGCATGCTGATGATGCGTTTGTCATCCACGCCGTCAACGCTGCATCTGAAAGAATGCAAATAGGACAAGTCAAGGATATTTCTTTATATATATTTAGTCCTTATAGGCTGTGTCCTGCCACAATTCAACCAATGTCAATATGATGTCAATATGTAACTTTAACAGACGATGCTAATATAGGAGCATTCTGAAATGCTTACGTATCATTTAGCCATCAGCTGTGAAGTTGCATGATACTCCTACAGAGTGTGTGTTTGTGTGGTCACATGGAAGGACACAAAGCGTGACACTAATCCCCAGCTCCCCACAACTAAAGGCGAGATTTAACTGCAACTTCATGACGACTGGCCCCTATGCATAAGTGTCCTCAATTAAGGCATCTAGTCCATCTACCTTATGCAATGTGCAGCAAGCAATGTGCTCTGATCCTTTCCTGTTAAGTCACTTACACTAACTGCTAAAGCCAAGCCATATGGCTCTCGGCCAGTGAATACTTGGTGCCATGCTGTGTGTTTGGGGGGCGGCTTCGCTTGCTCTTCCAAATCCACACTTTGTCACATGACACAGCTCAGTGGCTAACAGCGGCAACCTACTTAAAATCCCTCATCGCCAGCAAACAACTCCAGTTTTCATCAGCATATTTGCTTTGGCCACCGTTTCTCTGTTTATTCCACAGCGGCATGATCCAAACCTCTATCACATCTTAGAAAGGATGGGAATCTCAGCTAAGCTTTGAGACACTCATCGAATTCCCCCTTTTCAAACCGCTCTGAACTCTTTAATCATTCGCCATACGTTTGCGGCAGTGGCGCAGCTGCAAAAGTTCCACTGCTCTCTTTAATTTTGCTCACCACACTCGAGGGGCTGTAACCTGATAGATCAGTTTTAAATGATCTGCAGGGTGGTGGTGAGTTTCTAATGGAATACACACTTCTCTGGGTTGTAGATGCTCAGCTCCTCCAGGAAGAGGCTGTCGTTCAGGAAGCCGCTACTCATTTTGGCCAGGAACTTTAGGATGATGCCCCTCTCCGAGCCCAGGAAAACAATGGTGTAGTTGCGATAGGGCCCGGCAGCATTATCCACTGCTATACGAGTGAGCCGATATCTGGAGGAATGAGAAACACAGAGAAAGAAAGAAAAAAAATGTGTGAGCCAGCAGAGTTTAAATTAAATTGCCCTGTGAGTCTCTGTGATCCTCGGTGTCTGCTGCTTCCATTACCATGCTGATCTCCCTGTTAATCAAATGTATGTATAATATTTAAATCAGTGTGCAAATACAATTTCAAGGTAATTAAAGCTGGTGAGATGAAAATGTTAGGACAAATAAATTAGCATGGAATTTTCTGTCATCTTTGCAAATCTAGAGTCTTAAAGGGATGTCTACGGTTTTAAAACTGGGGAATGGAAAAGATGTGAGGCAAAGATTACAGGACTGTGTTTTCAATAGTTCAGCATTATTTAAGAAAATTTTCACAGTCCTTAATGAACAGTGTTAATGTATAAGATTATCAACAATGTCAGATGTTGGCTGTTTGAAAATGCCCCCCACTGTTCTAGTTTGTTAGAAAAAGGAACACAAATTCAAATGTCTTCCCTTCAGGGTAGAGATGAGATTATTCTTATTCGAGAGTCTAATTCTAGATTCAGTTTCTAGCTCACTTCCTGCAGCTGAAACATATATTCCAACCCTCTGCTCTAGATACCGGAATAATCTTTTTGTGCTGCGACTAGCGTCTGAATTTGACCTGCCCATCGTTCTGCATTGCAAATAGCTGGATCCATCGCTGAAATGAGTGACATTTACCAAGCTGACTAGAAAGCATTAATCCACAAATATCATTAGGGACGAATCATTACGGAATGGGATTTCAGATGACAGGACTGTCACTTTTGCTTCTAAATCTATAGGCTTAAAACCCTTGCTCATAACGCTTCCTTATCTGTTCTTGGCTCTGCGGTTCTGACTGAGCTATTAAAGATACACGTGTGCTTGAAAACGACCACTGAGCCTCATTAGCGATTGGAGGCTGATCTGATCGCTCACCGAACCATCGTCTTGACAAACCAGGGCCGGTTGGCGATGGAGGGCACGGCCTCATCTATCAGCGGGTGCATCTTGATGAAGTTTAACGTGTCGTCTGGGAACTCATTGGACACCTTGTACTTCTCCGCCGACTGCGTCCCAGCACAGCAGCCTGGCCTACAGAATGACGAGAGAGAGAAATAAAAGAGCACTCAATTGAAGTATGTGCTATTCAGCATGGAAGAATTACAATATGTTTCAATTCCTGCAATCAAATAACATTCCAACAAGGGAGCTAAGGAGCAAACAAAGCAAAGGTTTAGCTTTAATAAACGCCATTGTAGATCATAATATTTGGATTCAATTCATATTGTTATAATATGAATTGATGCTTGAATACATGGTGCCTCTCCTCTTAAAGAAAAAAACATTTGTTACCATGTAATGATAAAATAAGAATTACATAAAAACAGAGCAAGTGCCTTTGTGCTCATTAACACCTGACCTTGTTTGCCACAAACACATAATTTGATGCTAATCAGCACCAGCGATACTCCTGTTGCGCTTGACACAGTGACACGCCATATGGAGGCTAGAAGCGGCTCACGATTGTCTTTCCCGGATCTTTCCTGCTCGTAAAATGCTATTTCAGGGTAAATGCAAGTAGCTCCTTAGTGTGATAATTAGGGGGACGGGGGACAAAGATTGACCAGGCTGCGTTTGGAAAATTAGTCAGCCATCTGGAAAATGAGCTCATGCCTCATTTGCTGATATGCACTTCTCTTTCTTTTTCTCTCTCATAGCATAGTAACAATGTTATTCAAAGAGCATTATCCAAGGTGGCCAACAATCATTTATAAGGCCTGCATAATATCTCCCTAAGTCAATTGTAAATATTCATAACTGCAGTTGGCGCCATGTCACAAAATCCCAAACATTAGTGCTAAATATAATCTGTGAAAGAGAACAATACAATTGTTGTTTAGGGCGTTGTTGTGTATTTGCTGAAATTGAGGCACTTCCCACCTGTTGCCCTTTGCCAAATTATGAAACATTTTTGGGAAGTTTGAGAGATGTGTGGCAGATAAAAAAAAATTGCTGGTGAATACCTGGGCTTGGGCACCTTCTCCTCAGGTACGGGGGTCCAGGTCGACTCGGGTGACTTCTGCTCTTTGAAACGGCCGGTGAAAGCTGTGGCAAAGTCCGCCATGTCGTAGGCGCACACGGCTGAGCCTGGAATGCTACAGAGGAGCCAAGAGACGTGCAGTAATTCGCCTGCGGATACCCGCTACTGTGTACATAACAAAACTCTGAATCATTCCTCCTCGTTTGTCTCTTCTACGAGGCAGATTCAGAGGAACACAGAGCACACAAGGACAGAATTGTGATAGCTACAGAGATGGGATTCTGTTAACCTCAGTGGCCAAAACTATAAATCTGAGTAATAAATCCAAAATAGGAATTGGCGCATTGTCAAGGCAGTTGCCCAGAACCAATGACTAATATGTCTCCTCTGTATTGTTGGAACTTCGAGTCAATAGCAGTTCATTCTCTACGCTTGAATTAACTTTGAATGTGGTACTTACTGAAACCCTTATTGAAATTTCTTAGTTGTTTGGCCCATTACGCAAGCTCAATTGCACTGCCACAAACTGCCATAACATGGGAATTGTTGAATACTGTGAGCACCACGCCAGCTCTGTGATTCTAATTTAGCTGCCATGTTTCCAAGCTGCCAAGTCTCCATTCATTATTGATGGATCAAACCTTTGCACTGAATGAGGAGATTTGCTTTTGAATAAAAAACCTAACATACCTGTTAAACGGTGTGGAGAAGGTAGCCATGACAACATCACGGCCGTTGATGCGGATGACGTCGGTGACGGCCTGCAGGATGTTGAAGTAGAAGTGCGAGTCTCCCGGGATGGAGCAGTTGAGGCGCCCCTTCAAGAAAGATGTCCACTGTTTCTCCAGCACACGCTGCGAGCCACCGCGGTCATTCTTACACACACGTGCCACCCGTGGGAAGACCACCTGACAATTGGAGCAACACACACACTGATGAAGCTTCTCTGTCAGAGGTGGTGAAATGTCTTAAAGACTGTAACACAAGTCCAGTCGTTTTCTTTTTACTACTTTTACCCATTCAAAACCATTTGAACAGCTAAAAACCTTCAGACACACCAAACACAGCTGCTGTTAAAAACTAAAAACAGGAATCCTGCACAGATCTAATGAGCAGATTAATAGAACCTATAGGTTCATAATGTTTTTTATACTACAATAACAATGTTTATTAGTTTTGATACCGAACCTCTAGTGCAAGTTACTCTGAAAATAGAAATATGTACACAATTGTACTACGTGCTATATAATGATCTATACAGAGCTGACCACCTCATTTTTTGAGAAAATTTCCACTATAAAGTTTAATACAGCTTTATTACTACACTCATAGAAATACGGTTCCATCTAGCACCCTTAAGGGTTCTTTGGTTTGTCCCTCCATGGGAACAGAGGATTTAGTCAAGAACCCCTATTCAAAGAATAGAAACCTTTTTCCTAAGAGTGTAAACCTCTATCTAAAGTGCTTTTAAAGAAAAATTTATCTACAAATATACAGTGTATTACAATGAAATTATCCATACCACGTTGCCAAATATTTTCCATTTATTTTGCACCTGTCAGTGATTTTGAACTGAGCACTGCCAGAGCGGGCGAGTGTAATTACAGTAATCTTTCAAATGCCTTCGTACTGTAAATGTAGAAAGCATTGTTCACAGATGGCGCCACAGAGCACTGTGCATGCAAACGGCACCTTGTAAAAGGCCATGAATAAGGAATGATACAAACATTGACATTGCCGAGTAGAATTCATAAACGAATTCTTTTTAATTCCCATTTCTTTGTACGGGTTTCACTATGCAACAGATGTAGTGGTAGGAATGGTGAACTATTTTGGGACTTCAAGCAATTCAAACAATGTCTGTGGAGCACCTGTTTATTTTTAGTCCTTCCATCCTGAGTGTGTTTTCCTATTTTAAAAGTGGCCGACCCTTCCTGAAAACCATCTCACGTATCTGAGACGGCCCCCTTCCTGTTTGCTTCCTAAGACCTTTGCTTTCTGTCTGTGGCGTTCAAGAAGGAAATGCTGCACATTAGGAGGTTTTTTCAAACAAAAGTCACATCAGGAATGGGGTTCTCACCTTTCCCATGCTGTTGTATTCCATAGCGATTTCCCGAAAAAAAAAGTAAATGAAGTCTCCATAATTCACTGCCTGAATAAAGTAGGGCTCTGCAAAAAAGAAAGGATAAACACACACGCGTAAACACACACATTTTGTTCAGTGTTCTTCCTTAACTTTTCCTGACTGTGATAGCACAGTCACAAAATATTATAATAATATATAATAGTATTATAATAATATAATAAAAGACTAAACTACTGCAGTACTCCTGCTAGTTCAAGGTCATGTTTCCACCAGCAAATCAGATAATGGAAAGGAAATGTTCCTTAACCCAGCCCAAACAAAAGTAACGTAAAGATGTGGACTCTCAGTGTAATAACGAAATCACACTTGTCTGTCTATCCACTCCTCACCTTTCAGCCATTTTGAATCGTGTTTCACTGTGCGCAGGGTCGGACTGTCTCCCAGACTGCGATAAATGACAGCGTCTATGGCCAGGAAGTCGGTGACCGTAGCAGAGTACAACTTTCCACCTACAATAAAAAATCCACACAATAGGAATAATCACAGTATTCTGCGCATCAATCACGCAGCTTAAAAACATTCCTGTGACAAACTCCTAGGTATCCACAAACAGTCACGCATTCACACACAAGTGCACCCACACACCCAGACCGAAACTCAAGAGCCAGGAAAAATACCATGGAATACCAGGAAAAAGAACCATTGCCACAGATGAGGCTTGCAATTTAAGTAAAAGTTTATGAGTCATTGTCAAACGTTTGCTCTACTTTGGCGAAACAAATAAAATATGATGGCAATAATGCAATTAGTGTAACTATGACTATCACTGAGAATGAATCACTTTAGCAGACCTCAAATTGGACAGCTTTCTCAAGCC
>JAOUQW010000029.1:1667686-1680918 GCA_028565825.1 Olivaichthys viedmensis | reverse complement strand
AGCTGCTTTGTGACAATGTCCATTGTTAAAAGCGCTATACAAATAAAATTGAATTGAATTGAATTGAATTGAATTACAAGCTATTGAATGCTAGTGTATATATATATCTACATTAACATTAGCGCTAGCACTATGTACGGTCTGCTGAGCCCAGGCAGCACTGTGTTCTGACTGCAAAAATGAAGTTTCTTCTGCTTCATTCCATTTTTCCCCCTTCAACGCACTAAAACATACCGAAGAACCTCCTCTCCACACTGTAGCCTAACGCTTGATTGCCTTGCTCGTAGCTGTCTGCCTTTACGCAGTTGCGTCATCATGTTACAATATGGAATAGTCCATTACAACCATGACTGGGGGGTGGGGCTGCATCAAAGTGTATATACATTTCGGAGTAAGTTAATTAACATCAATACATATATCTCATTTGTATTTTCATGAGGCCCTTGGCTCATGGGGGCCCTAGGTGGCTGCCTACTTTTGCCTAGTGCAAACACCGTCCCTGGGTATATCATTTTAAACCTAATAAAGAATAATAATTCCTGCGCTTATAAACAAACTATAAAATCCCAATATCTCTGTTGGTTTCAAAGGCGTGTAGCTGGACTTTACTTTTCAGCTGAAATGCAGGGCTTTACTTCTTAGCTGAAATGCAGCTCAAGATCACTAACACACTTCTAGATTACAGAAAGCTAAACCCCAGGTGATCCTATACCGTACTTCTGAGGAGTAATTGAGCTCCACTCCTAATACATTTCAATTAACATGGGTAAGGTGTCATCTTAGCTGACTGTCTCACAGTTCGTTAATGAAAATCTATTCTACCGAATAATTACAACTGCAGAGGATCTGCTCTGACATCATTAACCGAGCGAAACGTATGCCGTTACATCATAAAGTTCAACATGAAAATCGTCCCCCATATGCTACATAATGAGCCATTAAATATGACTGGGCAAATGTTCTGTGCTCTTGCATTACACTGTGTGATGAATAGCAAATGCAATAAAAAATCACTATGTGAACAGCTCATAACTGCAATAACAATATGCCAATTCAGTAATGATGCAGGTACTCTTAGAAAAAAGGGTAGCTCAAGGGTTCTTTGGATAGTAAAGAGTTCTTAACTTCCTAAGGAGGTTCTACTTGGAACTCCCTGAACAGGAAAACCATTGTTGTAGAGTCTACATAGAAACCTTAAAGGTTCCCTCCAGAGGGACAAACCAAAGAACCCTTAAGGGTGCTATAGGGAACCCTTTTTTTAAGAGGGTAACATGGTCTGTCTCTGATCAGCTTTTGAAACCCAATCTTTCCGCATTCTCCCCCATTTAACAGCACCTTCTCTGTTTAAACATTTCAGCCACAAAGCTGTAGATAAGACAGTGATCAGTGATGCGTTAGGCAAGCATCCTGCCAGCAAAATACTGCAGAGGTCACTGTGCAAATATGACCGGTACAAACACCAGCTGCACCTGTGGACACGTCAGTGTGAGTCCACACTTGCTTCCTGCTGAATCCAGCTCCCCAGGCTTCCTATTATGAGAGCCTCAAACTTTTGAACAGTTTGAAAGTTTGTCTCTTCGTCCAGCTGCAAAAGCAGTGAGTGTTACAGCACCGATTTCCTTTCATGCTGAGCGAGTGCTGGGCTAGCCAAGCAAACACAGGCCTCCAGAGCTCACCACAAGCAAACAAACAAAACCCCACATTTGGCTTCATGTGTCGGGCGCCTTCTTTTATTCGCAGTGCCTGAGGTGTTACAAAACTTTGATACACCGCGAGTGTATCCGTTTGCTGAAAGATCTGATATCGGGGTGTGTTGTGCTTAGGCAGAGAGGGGGAAGAGGCCTTGGCCGCCCACCAGGAGAACAGAGAGGCTTTGTGCTGAGGAATGTCGTTTTCATAACACCCCGTTTTTTTTTGTTTTTTTCGGGGGGTGACTGAGGGCCACTGTGGTCCATCTGGTGGCCTTTTGTAAAACAATCTCGCTCTCCGACAGCAGAAGTGGGGGCCTTCGTTAGTATGCACCCCACACCTAGCTAAGGCCCACAAACGGACCCCCAGTTACCACCCACCCCCTTCATAACCACATTGTGGATGGGTGGGGCAACATTGTATATTGTCTGGTTTGACCCTAGACACGACATGCACAAATGCACAATAACACCAGGAATTAGGTGGCGTTGACAAAGCCAAGGTTTGCCTTAGCGCAATTCCACCGAATATGGCTGTCGGGCTGCATGTGGGGGCTCAATGAAAACTTCCGAAGGCAAAAATAAAATGCATGCCTCTGAAATATAGGACCAGCTGAAAAAGCATAGGTGCAAGCACAATCCTTATCATTAGCAGACGTTTAATGGGATTTAAAAAAAACATTGGATGAATCAAAGACTCCAGGACATCAAGTGCTGCCCTGGTTTAAAAGGGATGAACCTGAATACCTCGTGAACCACCGGCCCATTCCCATAGCATGCAAGGGGCTCCCAAAAGGATGATGAGAGCGGTTGCTCCGGCAAACAGCAGACAGGGAAAAGGGAATGTGGACAATGAATCTGAGCTACTTCTCAGTAGCACTGAGGGTCACGATATTGCTCCTTCTCCCTAATTTTTGTCTAGACTTAGAGCAATGCTACTGTCAGCCAATTTTGGTCATCTGTTATAAAGAATTGAGAAGTTAGGCCTAATTTAGCACTTAGCACTAATTTAGCACTTAGCCCACCTCCGTTTAAGCTGTGCTGGTGAAGGCTCTTAGGGTAAACAAGGATATTGTTCCACATCCTTTTTTGTCTTATATAAGTATTGTAATGTTACTGGTTAACATCAGAGCTTGCTTTTGAATATAGAGAATATTTCAGTGTTTATTTTTATTTTCAGGGACGCATCTTAATTTTTTAAGGCAGAGGCTATTCACACCCGGGTGAAAATAAAAAGGCAGAAGCACCCGAGTGAAAATAAAAAAACGTATGATTTGCACTTAATTTGATTATTGCCACTTTCCACTTGGCAAATGGTTTTAATTACATGACAGTTAGTCTAATGTTAGCTCGTTTGCTAGCAATCTTGACTACTGGCTTACACAATATACTAGTTGCCTAATTTCATCCAGCTTGCCAGTACTTGGTTTTAATTACATGATATATGTAATGTATACGAGGTATATGGAGAAATGACAATAAAAAATAAAAAAAACAATAAAAAAACCTACTTGAACTTGAATAATACTTAGCCTAACATTAGCTAGCTTGTTACCAAACTTGGCTAGCTACTAAAGGCAAATAGCTACTGCCAGAGAGGTAACATTAGCTAAGCTAACTACTTAACTGGCAACAGCATTGTTGTGTTTAGGTAGCTGGTTAGCTTAGCTAAGGCTGCTAAGGACGTGCCAATTTTACGCCCTTATGCATGCACACTTAAGAGTTCTGGGGTTTTTTGTGTTTAAGGGTGCAAATAGCAGTACTTTGTGGATAATGCTATTTTCACTCAGGTGCAAAAAGACACTCGAATAGATCGATTTTTAAAAACTCTGTAGCTCTGATTAGCTACAGTTTCTGGTGGCAGTCAACAGAATAATCGATTATAGAAATAATCATTAGGTGCAGCCCCACTACAGTATCTGCTCTCTGCCTTTGATGGCTGTATCTTAGCATAACTATCAGACAAAATGATAGGAGGCACTGCAATCCCATGGTGTAATTACCACTGTTCAGTGATCATTCCCAACTGGCCACCACAGCACACTGACACACACAATGCTTTTAAAAAGGCAACTTACAGATCCCATGCCTTTGGTAAAATCAAAGTTTGCTGGAGTTTTTGCTTAAACAAAAACAGATAGGTATGCCCAAGTTCAAGGACTGCGCTCGGTATTAGAGAATACCTTGAGGTATTTCAAACCAACTCACAGAAGACATGAACCAAATTCATATAAACGCGGTTCCATAATTATGTAATAACAACTGAATAACATTCTTTGTGGGTTAATATTTTCACCCTCCCACTAAATGCTATTTACAGCATTTTATGGTGCTTCCGTACTGCCAATAATGTTGTTTAAAAAAAAAAAAATCCAAATCTACTGTTCTATGTGCCACATGATCGAGCTGGCTAGCCTTTTAATCACTGAACCTCATGATGAGCCAAATGATGTGAAGCCATTCAGAAATAGCATCATGTTTTGGACCTCATCTCTGCCGACCATCTGTGGGCCAAGATACAGCAAACTGAATGAAACGAATCTCATGTGCAACAGCAGAGCTATGTCCAAAACCGCATACTACTAGACTAATTAGCATGTTAAAATAGAAATACAAAATTGTATCTGGACATACTATTTATTACACTAGTACAGAGTTACAATTGCTATTTTGACATATGATGTAGCATGGCATACATAATATTTATGCATGGTTTTGGACATAACCCCATGACAGCCGCAGCACAGGCCGCAACGCCTGGCTATACAACAGACGACGTCCAGGCAGTTTGTGATAGCTCGCCAGTCCACAGTACTCTTATCTCCTACATAGTTGGCTGAATAAATGCGAGTCGGAGTGTGTGCTGTGCCCATAGATCTCCTCTCATCATTCTCCAGTTTCCCGATGTATTCCAAAGCTGCTCAGGTGATACTGGCACTGCTGGCTAACGTTTCATTTGGCAGCTACCTTTTTGCACAAGCCCCATGAAGCAAAAAAGGAGAAAAAAAAAATGCATTTCCAAATCTGCGCACCCCAGATATCAACCACGCACCAACTGCCAATATCTCCATCCATCTCTTGAGTTCTGATTTCTTTACTGCTTAGCGTTTCTTTTTCAAAATTGTTTTTCTATTGAGTTTTGTTGCCATTTGCGTGATCCTACCGTATAATTATTTTTTAATAGAATGGCTACGTTCATTAACTTTGTGTATTGGGATTGTTTTGCCAGCATGCTGCTGTATGTCAATAGTTTCTTTCACACATGAAAATGAGGAATAGTTTCTGTGGTTCACACAGGCAACGAATCTCAGTTTTTTAATGTGTTATTATTCAACGTCTCTTGTTATTTCCCAGAAATTACATTAAACATTTGTGTCCCTAACCCTAGCATTTTGGATAAATTGTTGGTGTTTGTATAATTAGTGGACATTTTGGCAATACTTATTCAATTGTCAAATAAAAAATCCAGCTTTACACACCATGTTTAAAACAAGACAGCATGGAAAAATGAGTCCCCTTCTTAAGAACGTTGTGATTCCACAACAGACCATCTGCTTAAACTCTTAGTTATACTGTTGTGTATATGCTACTTTTACGAAAATGTTACTCCCTCAAAATGCCAGAGATGCATTTCGGTCAAAGGCAGAGGCAGACTGGCTGTTATGGCCGCGTGAGAATGAGGCACTCTTGAAATCTTGTGGTTTGTAGTGTAACACAAAAATCCTTTGCCCAAAGTGTGTAGACAGTAAGCAAACTGACCTTGCAGCTATATAAAGAGTCCGATTCGTAATGACGATCAGCTGAATATCCAATTTGTGCCGTTGTGTGTTGTTCCTTCCTGGTCTGTGTCCAACAAACACTGGGTAATGTTTTGTATCTGCAATGAGGTGGAAATTAAATGCAGGCAAAAAATTCCAAATACGTAAACAGTGGTACATCAAACAATATTGTAGGCGAGTTGGCTGCACTGAGAGAACGAAAGAAAATAGAAGGAAACAAAGTGCACTCTTTATCTCTGTGCCCCATATAGCAGTTAGTCCTCAACATAAGGCTTTAAGCTTTGATGGGGGGAAAATAAAGGATTATCCTTTGATGTCAGAAAGACACCATTCCAAATAGCATTTAAAGTTCACATTTTCTTGTGTGCCTCCCTGGGCACTGAATCATGGTTCATGTTCAAACAGTGCAAGTAGAGAGAGCGGGAGGGGGGGGACGGGTGGACGGGACAGCAGGTGTGAGTGAGAGAGACAGAGGAAGTGTGTGTGAATAAGAGAATGATGAGAGAAGGACAGAGAAAGTGAGAGGAATGTCAGGTAGAATGAGTGAGAAATAGGCAAAGAATAATAGTAAAAGAATGAAAGAGAGAAAAGAAAGAAATTTAGATGTGTATGACTGGGAATGAGACAAAGAGGACGAGCGACAGAAATGAGAGAAAGGGAGAAAGTATGACTGAGAATGAGAGAGGCAGAGAATGAGGAAAATAGTATGTAGTTAGAATAAGAGAAAAGAAGACAAAATGACAGAGAAGTGAGAGGAAGAGAAAAGAGAAAGCAATGGAGGAATGAGCTCCAATGTGCACGGGAATGAGAGAAAGACGAGAAAGAAAAAGAGAGAGAGAGAGGGGAATGAATGTGAATGTGAGACAGAGAATGAGGAATGTGTATGAAAGATAGACAGTGAAGAAAAAGGGGAGAGGAATGAAGAACAAAGAGGTGTGGACGTTTCTCCCAGCGGCTCCTAGTTACTCACAGTTGCCATGTGAAATAGTGATTGGCTCGGAGTCCTCTGGGAAGGCGGCCCCGGCTATCTGCAGCAGGGTGAAATACAGCAACAAGGCCTCTGACCTCATTTTTGCACTGGCTCTTCTCTACGTCTTAAATTCAGCCTGCAAGAAAGAGGAAGAGATCCGTTTCAGCCTTTAGTTCTTTCGTTAGGTTCATTTCATAGACACCTGCAGAAACAAAGTACAGATATACAGGCAGGCCATGACTTCACACTCCTGCCTTGGCAGCGAAACAAATTAATTGGATTAGCTCAGTAATATGCATCATAGATCGATGGTCGAGCCTGAGGCGGGCCCATTGGGTTCGACTCAGAGGATCAGAGGTTTGGATTTCTTACCAGTGTACATCCAATTCAATATGATTAATTAATTGGGGAAGCTCATATGATTAGATCAATGGCAGAAATTATTCACCAATTGGTCTGCCTTCTATTACCTCCACGGGCTGAAACTTGGGCTTTTTTCGTGCTGAGCAGATTTACAACGACCTATAACCCTGCTGACATTTTTATTCCTCTGTTTTTGCTTGTGCATTGTAGCAACAAATCACCCCCCGCAAATCATGGCACATAATTACTCCAGGGTCGGCGAGCGCAATCAGAACTGACTGTTTAATTCTCTTAAACTGAGTTGCACTGCAGGTTTTTTGTAAGCATTGTTTGCCCTCGGCGCGATTTTCAACTCCCCGCCACGTTTGCGAGCCATCTCGGCAGCACAGTGGTGCCAGAAAACAGAGAGAGAAGGTGAAGAAGAGAGGGGGAGGAACGGAGGGATGGAGGGAGGGTAGGCGACAGAGCGAGAGAGAGCTCTTTCCATGCGCCTGTGAATCCCATTCAGAGTGCTGTGAAAACACTATTCTCCGCTTAGATTCCCTTAATAGCATAGGGCACGCAACTGAAATCCTAGGAAACAACCTTGATAGAAGAGGCAGCGGTTCTCCAAAACATGCTCTCTAAGCACTCCATCTCTAAGTGTGTGCGTCTCGACTATACTACACCAAAACACTGAAAAGGGGCCACTGAACTATGCTCTATGACAAACCTGGGATGATTGTAGCACTTTATATATTGTTCAGTAAACAGCATGGTGGCTGCTGGATGGATTTGTTTTGTGCTTGCTGACTGCGTGATGGACGACCTGAATGAAATACAAGACCTCAGGCAAGACAGTGCACTGTAAATATAATCAGTGTCCCGAGAGTAGGCTGACGTGACTAATATGGACCCAATCTGACATGACAGCCTGTCACTGGGTATACAGCCATGTTCCTTAAGCAATTACAGCCCTCGTTGCTGTTTATTTAATTAGAGACATACTTTTTCCTACACCATGGGTCATGCTAATTTAACCGAATAAACCCATAATCAGAATTGTAGCTTATTTTCTCATCAGCTCAGAAAGGAACGATTATGGCGTTTGAAATTGATGCTCATGAAATAAATTTACAACCACCCGAACTATAAAGTAGTGAGTTTTCGAAAGTAGTTAGTACTTACGCAAAGTAATTAGTGTTAGGTAATTGAAAAGCCCTGGAGGTACATCTAAAAGAATGTCATTTAGGGACTACACTGAAGTAGAACACTGACTTGAAAAACACTGACACAAAACACAGTAATTATGTAAACTACCTGGGCAAAAAAAAAGCTGTGGATTACACGAGCCTTGGGGGGACAAACAGCTCCGATGTGTGTGAAATGTCTCAGATATAATGTCATATTTGGACCAGTTGCTTAATCTTTGTCCAAAGATTATTGATTAAACTGTGGTAAGCCCTCAGACTGAATCAACACAGCTCCTATGTGTAAGCATGTGTGTGTGTGTGTGTGTGTGTGTGTGTGTGTGTGTGTGTGTGTGTGTGTCTGTGTGTGTGTGTGTGCATAGTGGGGGGCTGGGAGCGTCTAGTGGTGGGGGAAAAAAGAGGATGGGATATTTTCTTAAACAGGATTATACATCTGTTGTGTTTTTATATATGATTCCAAACACATGAATCTAAAATGAAATTAATGTCAGTTCTTAAACACTGGTTGAGGTGCCTGAGACAGAAACCTTGCTGTTTCGGTAAGAATTAAAGCCAGCTAGTTTATTACTCCAGATGCTGGAAGGAAATGTGTGGCAGGTAATAAAGCTTAGCGGAAATGAGTCTGCAACGTAGACGCACACACGCCGTTCACACATCTAAATGACTGTTCATCCTCTGGGAACCGTATGTTGGTGCAGGTTTACACTACTCACACACAGTGGCGGAATGAACGTAATCAGACACAGCTAAGATTGCAACAATCACCAAACACAGAATTAAAGAGGACCGACCGACAATCAAGCTATAACCAGACAGCAAGGGTTTAATTGAATAAGCAAAGAAATGCAGTATGCTCCTTCACACAGCATGTTGAGGGCCAACCTGGATAAACAACCTGCTTCTGAATGACAGAGTAGTTTAGAACACCAGTGTGGGAAGAGCTTCCCATCAGCATGGCTTTTTAGAGAAACCAGGGGGCTCGTAAAGGGAGTAGCTAGTAAAGCATACCTTGAAACAAATGTCACAGAAGTCTAATGATTTGATTTACAGTCAATCAAAAGCCTACAACCGGTGGGCGTTCCTCCCTTCTAGCAACAAGAGCCAGAATTAATTAAATCGACTCTTGACAACCTAACCTGTAATTGAAATGCTGAGTAATTGAAGATTACAAAGAGGTCACGCTTGTTAATAATGCCAGAAGCTGGTACAGGTGAGACTGGCGCAGTGGAGAAAATGAAATGTAAAATAGAATGTAACTGCATACTTCATTTTTTAGACAAGGAAACTTTCACGAGCAAAACTGAAACACAAAACCTGTTGCCACCCCCCCACCCCCACCTTGATTTGAGCACGCCAAATGCCAGGCACTTTCTGAGCTTTTGTGTGGTGAATATTTATAAAGGCCCCCAACTGCTGCTTCGAACAGTAGTCTAAAAAAAGAATAAAGTCATGCGTTCAAACCTTTTTCATTTCTGTCAATCAAGTGGGGGCCTGACGGAGACAACCCAATTCAATCAGGCCTGAGCCGACTGCAGCCGGCAGACTGCGCAGAACACAAAATTTATTAAAGATAAGAGATAGGCTGACAATCATATCCTGCCTCACTTTGATCCGTTTATCATATCTCATGCTCCATTCATGCCAGTGCTATTCATCTGCTTTCAATATTTTGCGCAAAGTAATGGACGACAAAATCAAATATTATAACACGCATGCAAACGCGGCTGGCTGAGTGGCTTATCCATTCAATTTCCTGTTAACATGAGCAAAGAGAGGAGACCCAAACTGCTCCTTTATATAAACTCTATGTTCCACAGAGATACACAAAGAAGGCATAAGAATATAGTTTAGGTTAAAATTGGTTTAGGTTCAAATGCAAAATATAGACTAGCAACAGTATAATATACTTCACCATGTGACATGTTTAAAACTAGTAGGGTCCTAATTCTTGCTAGTAGTAGGCCTGTCACGTTTATAATATTTTTGCTGACAATTAATTGTCAAACACATAATTACGATTAACGATTAATGTCTTTTCTGTTGACTTTTTGCCACTTTTTTTGAATGAATGCTCCTTTATCTTTTTATGAAGAACAACCATTTATCAACACTTAGCATATAAGTAGGTTTTACATCTGGTTGCCTTTTAGACTGTGTGAAGACACTGCACAAATAATAACTTAAAATGATGTAACCCATTACTGAAATACACAAATAGGTTACTGGACAACTAACAATACATCGCAAAAACTATGTAAATAAATTAGGTACTATTCCCTACTAATGTACTAAATCTTGTCATTAACCCGTTTTAGCAAGAGTGGCCGAGTAACTCTGCTAAATAGTCCTGTGCTCCATAACAAAACATAGTTGGACATAAGCTGAAATAATTGCGATTAGGTATGTAATAACTGTGACAATCCAAGTTAGTAGACTCAGATTTCCACACTGTACTCTTTATATAATCATTTGTACACTGAAATCACTGTTAATCCTTGGAGCACTTTGTACATTAAGTCGAATACTTTTGCAGCGGCTGTAATATGTGATAGGGACTGTGATAATGACTACAAATATATCGCGTAGCCCTAATTCAAACCATCTATAAAAATATTAAATGCACTCAAAGAAACAGAGACAGAGATGTATTTAGCTTAAAGTGGAACACACACTGAGAGAGTGTCAATAACAAACCATCGTTACGACTCTGCAGCGCTAGAGCCCCTCTGCACCTTCCTCTATTCTAGTGGCACTACTCTCTTTGTGCTAAAAAAACACTCCACGTATTTCTAACACTTCAAAATGTGTGATGTATGTGGATTTTGCCAAGGAACAATGCTACAAGAGAACATCCTTGTTTTCCAACTTTAAAATTCCAACTTTACATGCAAACAATAGATGTGCATTTCCTTGCTGTGCTTCCATCAGAATCTGAGATTGAGCTGTACAGCATGTTCAAATAGGTTTTGGGCTTCTTCTTTTCAAAAAACATCCTTGTTTGATTTGTTGGATTTCAAATACTTGTGGTTTTGGCTTTAGGTCTGTTTCTTGGCTTTGGTAAGTAGACCTCTCCAATCCACTGCTAACTTGCATGCTAGCCAAATCCAAGACAAATGCTAATCCTCTGATGGGCTGTGAGTGAGTTGTTCTGTCACTCCTTCTCAGCTGAATGGTAATTTGAATCCAAACGCATCCTGATCCTCCAATCCGCAGTCAATCCACTACTTGTGTAGGTGGGACCCTTCCAAACAGTTTAGTAGTGGCTTTCTACGACAATCCAGCCTCAAGTCAAACTGCTGAATCCTATATAGAAAGGCTCTTTTTTGTGCATCTATTCATACACATGTACATGCAAAGTGCTGTTTGAAAATGCATGTAGTTTTCTTGATCCTTTAAAGACAACAGCAGAAACGTGGCTTCGGCTTGTGCCATGTACTTACAGAGTTTCTTGTAATAAGATAGTGCTGTAAGAACTCTACCACTGCCACTCAGTTGCTTAAGTCTGAGTCAATCGGGAACTAATTTCCCACAATTTGCACAAATTGCATTGTTTCATGGTGATGGTTATAAATCAAAAGCTAAATTAGAACAGTGCGGTTCAGGCTGGTTGTTGTCACTACAAAATCTTGTGCAGGGCAGTGTTGTTAATCATGCATCTGATAATCAATTATTCAAACATCTCCTTAGCATTGAAGATGCCAAAAGGTTAAAGTTGATATCTAAGCCAGTGTACAGCAAGGTCGCCTCCTTTACAGAGATGCTTCATGCTACATGCTTGACCGCATTGTAAGGACCTACTACACACACTACCCAGAACACTAATTACACATACTGTCAACAAATAACATGCATACAGCATGTCTCCATGGAACCAAGATCTTCAACCGCAAAGCAAGAACACAAGAGAATGTATGAAATCTTGCTTCACAACATCTCATTCGCATCTCTTCCTCCCTCTCTGTTGGGAGTCCCGATATATCTCTTTCTCCCTGGAGAACCTCCACCTAAGGGCACATGACGGTTCTTCAATATCTAATTTTCATTGCTGCGTCAGAGGACAGTTTTGATTCCCCAGTCCTTAGATGGGTTGTGTCATGCAATTTTTCTAATGGAAATACCTCATTAATTTAGTCAGTGGAGCTATAGATCACTGGTATCTATTTTTTTTCAGAGGTTAAGGGTAAAGTTATTGTCTAGCTGCAAGGAAAAACACAAAGCAGAAACAAGCACATAAATTGAATCAGGAAGGGGATTACGTGAGCAGACAGCCAAAGTTAAAGGAAGCCGCCGCAACCCATTTATTAGACCCTGTAATTTAATTTTAGGCTTTGAATAATTGGCACTAATTTGAAACCCTCGTGCTCGTTGAAGAGAATAGTAAATACATGATACAAGGAGGCTCATTTATATTCTTCTCTGCAAAAGAAATGCATTCCAAATAAAAGGGTGTCAATGATTGTTCTCTATAAATTCAAGTCTAGAGTTAGGCAGTGAGTTGCACTAAACTCAATCTGCCTCATGCTGCTCAGCAACACGGTGAGACATTGGTCTGGATATTTCCAACGTGCAAATTAATGATAATGTTATTAGCTTTTGGTCATGTAAACATTTCCAAGGTGCTAATGGCAGTCAGTTCCTTCAGGCTCACAAGTGCAAAAAGCCTTTAGGCATGAAAACAAAGCTGACCGAGGTTGTGTGGGAGAAAGAGTACGGTTTAAACAGGCAGCCATGGCCAGACGAGGAACATATCTCCCCCAGGCACGACTCCTCACGCAAAAAGGAAACTCAGAGCTGTCAGCAACAACTTAGTGTAGATTGCATGGTGTGAGGATTACGGGATCCTTTCGGCTAAAACCCTCACTGGGTGCAAAATAAACAGCACTTCTAAAGGAGCTTATACCGCAGACTCCACTAGCTATATCCTGATATGTGCAAAGTGGAAGTTTTTACTTTGAGCAGATTGGGAGAGTCCCTAAAGTATTCCTGATGGCAAAACAAGCCTCTTTTATAGAGCTCGCCAAGATTCTGAGAGCTATCAAATAAGAAGATTTACATGTCTAAAATCATTTCAGCTTCACCATAATGATTTACCATTTAAACTCCCAGGACCCATAACTACATACCTCTTGTAACTACCTACCTTCCCCTAGTTTCATTGTAGTTACAGAATAATATGCTTTAGGGCAAATAACTGAATAATAAGCCGGGAGTTTAAGGGGTTAAAATCATTTAGCACTGATTA
>JAOUQW010000029.1:1632986-1662691 GCA_028565825.1 Olivaichthys viedmensis | reverse complement strand
TCAAAGCTGCTTTGGCTTTTAACCACGGATCAAGTGAAAGAGCTCACTGAAAATAAACCTGTCTTCAATGCCTCCTCCTTCTCACCTCTTTATGGTGGTCCCCATTTTTAACCGTGGGTGCCTTTTTAAATGGCAAATGTTAATTACTTCAAAAACATTATCCCTTAGCTAATGGAGGATTCAAATCAGTGCAAAGATCAATAGCCAGTAAATTAAAGACCCACTAACATCCAAGAGTATAAGATTCAAGAGAAATAATGACCTCTCTCCTCACTGTTTCTAAGCACAGCCACAGACACTCGCACCCAGAGAATCAATACCAAGCCCCAGGAGCGGTTCCGACAATGTCATTGTCCTTGTACAGAGGTGAGAATGTAGAGGCAGAACATGAGACCTATAGGACAAGCATCTCTTTGTGTTCCACCATGGACAACAGTGCCCCAATGCGAAAAGCAACAGAGATTAAGTATTGCAAGCCAGGGAAAAGGAGGAAATAAAAGGAGGTCTTCACACACGGATGGGCATGTGGGTCAGAGATAACTTGTTGAGGGACGATTCGCTCCCGCGGTCAGCAAAAGGGCTCTTTCCACAGAGACATTGTTCGAGGGGAAACCTCTCCTCCTCGCAGCCCCCCTTTCTCGGTGCCACCACCATGTGATCTTTTGTGAGAAAGCCTTAGAAAAAGGGCCCTAGCCAGGGCCACCAATTAGCCGAGCCCCATCGGGTGGTAGGCCGCATGAATAGAGCGGACACAACGGTCCTGCACCTACAACATCCTCCAGGATTTGCACAACCAGTTCCACGTTATCTGTCATGGTCATGAGCCAGTGCTGTTAAACTCACTGAATGAGGCGTTGGAAAGCACCAGCTAACAGCGTTCCCCAACAGCTCGTTAAACGGAACACCAAAAGACAAATTTTGCATTTTGTTTCACCTTCATGAGATTCTTAATCGCTGAAAGAACATTAACAAAACAGGAATTACAAACACAAAGGAGCAATAGGTTCAGCTGACCCACGCGTCACTGTCTTATACGACTTCTCCGTCATTTGGAGCACGAGGGCTCAAATGGATTACAGGTGGATTTGCTCATCAACCGCCAAGCAACAACAACAACAACAACAACAAAAGTGTGTAAGCATTGTATAACACAAGCCGGCAGCAGGTATAACTTGTTGTCGTTGCCTAATTTTACATAATTATTGACAAGCAGAATCTTAAGTAATAGACAAATGCAGCAGTTTAATAATTGGCTATTTCAGAAAAAAAATTTAATGCATCATTGACCACAAAAGAAACTGTGAAAATTACTTAAAGATCCGATGTAAACATAACACCTTTAACACAGGAAGTGTAGACGCTCATTTCGGTATCACGTAGTTCTATTTCATGAAAAATGCAAGATGTATATAGGATCCCAAACCCTCTTGGCACGTAAACTTCTATCCCCTTACAGTAACAGAATGAGACCTTGGAATTATAAGGTTCTATCTGACGTTTTTGGCAAAAATTAGTTAATGTTATAAATATGTTATTTACATGCCACTGAATATATGTGAAGTTTTACACCAAAATGTTGCTTAAAAGTATAAAAAAACACAACGTTGAAAAGTTCTGTCTGCTATGACCTGCTATGATAAAAATGTTATGGCTCAATATCTTATAATCAGAACCTTATTATTCCAAGGTCTCGGGAAGGAATGGGGTTCACATGTCAAGGAAAGTATTGAAGCTTTCTTCTATGCTACACAGCTGCTCATTTTCCTTGGTTCAGAATAATCCAATGGCCTCATTGCAATCAAGTTAAAATGTCTTTGAGCAAACACAAAGTGTACAGCTTTCCATTCAGACATCGCCCATAGCTTTACACACATCCTGAAACAGTGTTAATCTCACTTTATCTCTCATAATTATAATAAAGAGGAGGGGGTGTTATCACAGATGCACACACTATTGCATACTGACCTGGATCTTTCTGCCTTTTTACCTATTTGCTCATTTTTTAATGTGAGTCAAAACCGGATTAGACCTGAACATGAGGTTACAGCCCCACAGTCTGGCTAGGTCTCTCAGTTAAAATTGTTGTTAGGTATGATACAAGAAAACCGCCTACAATTCCATCCCATGATGGAGACAGCCATTAAGAAGAAGCATTAAGTGGATGAATGTTCCTGGGTTTTAGTAATCACTGAAAAATGAATGGCAAGACAAAATTAAAAAGCAAATCTTTTCTTTGTTTTTTTTCTAATAATGAAAAACATGGTTCCGTTTATGGTTCGGTTTTTCTTCTACTGGCTATGCACTTATAAATAACCCATTTTTGGTTCCGCAGTTTTAGTAATTGAGCTGTACAGCAGAGCTTCAATGTGGAATTTGCAGGTGCACAGGATAAGGACACGGAGAGTGTCCTTTATCATTCACTTAAGCTGCTGGAAACTTCAAACACGCAGCTCTCTGCCTCACAGTCGGAGCCTGTTTGGTCTTCCACTTCAACATTGCCTGGCAGAGATTAATGACTCCACGTTAGCAGAGCAAAGGAAGTTTGAGACAGCAACCAAAAGCTGACACGACTGAGCTGTAGCCCAAATAACAGGAAATGTTTCAATCAGCAAGGTTTGTGAAGGTCATGATAACGATTAAGCTTAGTTGTGCTGTTCTCAATGAAACTGACTAGACTTCTGTATTCCCTGTGACCCCCAGGCACCTTGATTCTAACATATACACACATCTAATCTGACGTTAACAAATGAGAAGATGTTCTCTAGTTGACAAACTGTAACATGTAGACAACTAATTCAGGTTTGTAAAAACGCCCAATGGTTCTCCGGAAACCCTGTAACAAAGTCACACATTCTCACGCTCTTTACCCACCGCAGCAATTTATTTTAACCAAACTCAATGAATCAATCTAGATCTAAACACAGTGATGAAAAATCCATTAATCCTGTTTTTAGCGTGCACTAAAAACAGTTTTCCTCCAGCAGCAGCAATCAATTTCACTGTTTTTTGCGCTCTCTCTGCTTGTTGACAATATTTTACTGCCACGTCATTATTGTTCTTGACATGCCATCCATTAAAAAGGAAAACGGCAGTTCAAAATGAATCCACCTCTTGTTATCTGCCTAACCATTAGACAATGGCTTTTATATTAACTAGATATGGCAGCGAAGCGGACAGTCTCTCACTATAATAAAGCCCTCCTCGCTCCTCTTTCTCTCCTCTTTACTCCTTCTGTGCAGGGTCAATTAAGCCACCTAAATACTACACCCTGTCACATTCCATATGGGGTGGGGGCCGCGCAATGAATGACTACTTTCATTAAAGCAACTGGGAGAAACAAAGTTCAGGAACAATTACCATATGAAAACCGCAGAATAATTTACAAACTCGACAGACCTACCCTGGTCTCAGACCGCCTTCATTCAGCCCACATTAGTCTAAAAAGTACAGTAAACGCTTTGCTCATAGCCAATGAGAAGAGCATAGAGTTTTAATATCAGAGTGTCACAGGACTTTGTCACTCTTTTATGCCAAGGCAACTGTGGCTTGGCCCCCAGGGCAAAGTAAAAATGCTTTTCAGTTGCCTTTAAAAAAAAAAGACTGCTTCATTCTCAGCTTTATTAATATGGGGGTTTGGGTTTGTGTGATGGATCTTTTTCAATAGCCTTCCTTTAAAATTCCATACAGAGAGAAAAGACATAGACAATCTCTATTATACAGATACGGGATGTGTCATGGCTGCTCACTTGGCTCATTGCATTCGGTAGTTTGTTCTTTTTGAGGCAAATCTATTGAATTTCCTTCTTATTCAGGACAAGTTAGAGTTCACAGCTGCTTCCTCTGACTCATCCTTCATGTCACTCACAGTAGCTCATCAAAACTCTAAAATCAAAACTCCTGAATAAATAGAATAATGATTATAGTTCAATGCGACATTGTAAGGCACTTGGGTATGAAATATTTACAGTAGAACCTAATGTCACAGTTTTTGGTATGCTTACAACTTTGCATTTTCAAAGAGGAAATACGATGTATAACACTTTAATGGCAGTACAAGTAATAAATTATTTGGTTTGGGAAACTGCTAGAATATTTAAAATGGACTTTTAAAGCATATTTCCCTCACTATTTCAGATTATCTTATTATGGTACACAGCCATACCAGTATATCGCCACATCGCTAAAGGCACCCAAGTCTCTTTCCATGACACCTGACCAGAAAAACCTAAGAAACCTTATAGGCCCGATGTCCCCGAATCAGACACCCATTAGTCCATGGGGACACTGGACCCTTCACACATGTCCGAGTGTCATACGATCGGTTAAAACAGCATTAAGATGCCAGACTTGCAACTGATGCCACATCCCACCCAGCATGGCACGCAAGTAAAGTCAAGCAGCTGTCCACCTATTGTGTGTGTCTTGAGTTTCTACCACCCTGGCATCTCTAAAGTATTGTGTCATTGCTATGTAAAGAGAAAGTCAATGTCAAAGGCAAGCGCTAAAGGATAATAATATTGCATCCTTCTTGTTTATGGTGGCCGTTTTCCAAAATGACCTTCCTGTAAAATTTAGTGAATACCATTAGGGCCTTTATGAGATTCCACTATGACCTTTAGCAAAGAAAACAAGGATATTTAATATTGAGATTGACTTGCCCCATTCACATTAACTCTACTGCTATATTAAAACGGGATGAGACAATGTTTTAGAAAGCAGCAATGCTTTATATTATAGAAATTAGCTATTAAATGAATTGCCTACATGTGCCTGCTGAAGGTTTCGACTCTTGGGACACTGGGAAGCAGTTGGTTGCAAATAAAGACCAAACAAAGTATTAATGGTTTCATTGATTGGAATCTCAGTTACCACTCAATAACCTCCAAAATGTAATACAATGCATCTGTGCGAATAAATAACCATCATCAAAGGCTGTAAAAAAGACCCTTCATAGTCAGCTGCAGAAGATCAATACTGCCAAACCACAGCATCTCCTTTAGCTTCAGAGTGTGAAACCAGAACGAATGAGGACAGAGAACCTGCAGAGGGTAATAGTCTTCTAATTGGATGGTGTATTGCAAACTGTGAGGAAAATGCTACGCATTAGTGAACGGCCACAGCCGTTATGTAGGTAAAGACATTGCTAATACTGTCAGTGAAGCATGACAGATCAGACATAAGCAATAAAGAAGTGGAGCTTCATGCATAATTTCACTCATACTGCACTGTCAAACTAGTAATAAAATCTCTCAGGGTGTCACATCAATTCCCTCTAATGGGGTGCTGTGCATCTTCCTTCTGATTTGAAAGAAGGCACATAATAGAGCTTGTATTTATGTCTGTGTTTTTGACGGATTTGACTCAAAAATTTGTTTGATGTTCAAAACAAACTAAAAGATAAATGGAGCATTGTAATGAAAAACTGACATTTGGAAAGCTGACAAGTTAAAGTAGCCGTTGTGCCAATCTAGGAAATTTCACATAATACAGTGGCATGGCCTAAAACACTGTAAAGCCTTTACTTGTTCCCCGATATTAATTTCGCCTGCCAAAAAATCTGCCTTTCCACGCTAAAGTGCAATTTGCAACTGCCTTGGCTAAGATTGCTGATGGCAACAAAGAGACGAGGCTATACCACGGCGCCGACATTCAACCCAAATGAGCCGTCCTACTGACTTGAGCGCATGATACAATGTTTGTTTTAGATACGCTCTCGGTCATCTGAACATGAGAGAGATCTTGAACAAGCGCACCTCAACACACAGGAGGGGTATAAATCCATACGGCCCCGAGGGACAAAGATCAAAGTCAGACGGGGAGGAAATGCCTTGGCAACAATACACCTGGATCTCTCACGCTCTCTTATATAGGTCAATTGTTATACAGGAGCAGTGCATCTAGATAGCATTTCATTCCTCTTTATCCAGTTACCTTGCATTAGCTGATATACTGTAGGCTATCCTGAGGCCGAAACAAACCTGGAGAAACCTAAGATAATGGACTTGCTCCTGCTTCTCTTATCAGCAATGCCACTGAAATAGACACATGTGTTCCGAAATGTCTGCTTGGCAAAACAGATGAGTGGTATAAATGGGAGTGAGGCAAGCAGAATCCCAAACCATCCAAAATAACATATTAATTTACACAAAACAAACAAGGCACCAGCTATCCAAATAACACGGCTCGATGTCTAATTCAGTAGTGGTGACAAATTATTTCCATACACTGTGCCCAGCAAATCCAATTAAACCTCACATATCTTTCCCTTTGGTAAGTTTAAAATAAAAAATATGTATATTTGTTCTGGCTGTCATTCATCATAAATAGTGTTTATACGGCGATCTCTATACGCAAGACAGGTCCCCAAGATTATTAAATAAAAGTTTTAAAAAAACATGATTATCTCCAACAGAGCTCTGCTTGTTATAGATCTACTTCTTCACGTGCGGTTCCTGTTGCGGCAGAGGAAGGAAACAATGTTGGGGCTGTTGAGCAGGTCCTCTGAGAGTGATGATAAGTGCGCCTGTCTCGTTTCTAAACGCCGGGCTGATGGACGTGCAGGGGCTGAACACTGAAGGCCTTGTGGTCGCGCTTATGTTACCAGGCACACAACGCCACATGGCTGCAATTTGTTCATTAGATATGTAATAAATGTACACAAAGGACCATTATTGTTAAACTTTCACTGATGAGGCTCGGAAAGTTAAAACATCCCCAGGGCAGTTTTCAGCGTGCGCTCAGTCAGCCAGCTTTCCAAAATAAAAAAAATAAAATGCTGGAATACCTTAAGAGTAAAGCTTTAAAGAGACTACAAAGCACTTCTGTAAGTCGCTCTGGATAAGGGCGTCTGCTAAATGCTGTAAATGTAAATTTAAATGTTTAAAGCAAACACCCAAAACGCATATCTAAGAATTCAGAAGATAATTGTCTGTGTAATTTTACTTGCGGTAATCTTTCTGACAAAAGCCTTTAATCAGAGATAAATATCTCTGTGCCAACTTATGCAAGTTTGCTGAGAAGAATGATAAGCAAAGATAGAAATTAAATATGGTTGACCAAGTCTCCCTGAACAGTTACAGCAGATGCCTCTCATTGTGATGCAATGCCTTAAAAAATCTGACAATCCTCCAAGAGCCACATTGTTTTTTCCAACAACACCTGCTGAAGGCAGAGGGTGATGTAACGGAACTGTAGAACTTCAAAACCACCAGGAAGCCTCCAACAGCCCAGGAAAAAAACACCACAGCCCTTATTTTGTAACTGCAATGGGTGGCCTATCCAAGAAAGGTCATAGATATGAGAAGCCAAGTGGAAATCATGCTGGCTTGGATTGCAGCTCAACGGCCCTGACAATGACAAGGTTCTTTATTCAGAACTAAAGCCACATGAAAGGCACAGGAGAAAGACTCATGATTACAGTGCGTCTGTCTCTGCTTGTTCTGTGCCCTAAAAATACTTGCTAGAAAAGCAATATGATGAGGAGTTACAGCAGTGGCATGACCATTAAAACAAGGCAAGAACAACCCAGGATTATGCCCAAAGCATTCATGTTATAACTAGCAATTCAGTCTGCTTATTTTATGAGAATCATTCAAGTAATGGAATAATAACTGATATAGGGCCGTATTCAGAGTTGGCGACTTAAGTTCAAAAGATCCGTTCATAATTATGTGGGGAAAGTTCTTCATATTCAGAGTCAGCTTACGCAAGTGCTTAAGTTGAATTTCTGGGCAACCTTCTACGGCCCATTAAGATTATTGAAATTACTTGTGTGTAGTTCACGCCTCTGAGATTGCCACACTTTTCTTTAGTAGAGGTGTTGGAGAAGGAGTTTTGCAGTTGTGTCTAGACCGGCGCTTTTAAAGACAAGCACTTGCCTTTAAGCCCGAAAAAAATCGAGGGATTGAAAATGAACACTGATAAAGCAGATCGCTTTTTTTTTCCACAGAAATGTTGTCTTTTTTTAACAATAGCAATTACATTATTCGGCTGCCAGCCTATAAAACAGCACTTGATACAGCACATCCTATTCTTTTGCACAATCAAGTAGCCTACCGACAGCGGCAGAAAGTGTAAAATCTTGCATGAAAAATCAGCGATGAAAAAAGCTGTTGAGAGTTGCAGCAGAAGTGACTGGACATGCCACAATAATATTGATTTTATTTATTAATTTTGTATTGTGCGCCAACCAAAATTGTGCGCTCAATTTAATGTGGCCACAAAATACTAAATCGAGGTCATGAAATCGTAATTTAAAGAAAATTTCCCTCTACAGGGACAATTGTCACATGCACGCCGCCGCATGCATGTCACATGCATCGTCGCCGGATGTTGTGGTTTCGTTTTGTTACCGCCCCTGTTCACCTGTTTCTTGTTTGTTTTCCCTTATTAGTATGTGTATAAGTATCCCCGTGTTTCCGTCCTGAGTGTCGTTCGTTGCAAATGTTAGTGCTTGTGTTAATGTCAATGTGTATGTACCGTGAATGTTACCAGTTTATGTTTAAGTTCGCGACTAATATATGTATTAAAAGGCTTGCATCCGTCTCCCGACTCCCCTCAGCACATGACAACAATACGATTCATTAATTCATAATGTCATATTTATATATTTAATATTGCCCTTAAATGTCAAGAAATGTGCAAGAAATACAGACTTAAGTTCAAGGTCAGAATCACGTGTAACTGAGACACGCCTCTGTCTGCGCGCGCAAATAGCGCGTATCTGTACTAGCAGTGCATAAGTCTGCAGTCACATTTGAGGTCTGAATACTGATGTGTGCAAATCCGGTATTGACTCCTCACTACACACTCTTACCTCAACTCTGAATACGGCACATAATGCATAACAGGTATTTAGACAAAGAGAGACTGTACTGCAATTCTAAGTCATCATGCAGTGGCTAAACCATCTATGACAACCTTATCCACTAAGAACATTTTGTATTCTCAGCTCCAGACGTTGCACTGCACAGCATGATTTATTTACTGTTTACACTTCAGGCTTGTCCAATCAGGAGCTTTGGTTCAACATATTTTGTATGATCTCTGACATCAGAAAAGGCTGTATAAACCTCATCACCACATCCGTGAGAAAAAATCTATCTGCTCTTGAACCAATGCAGTAGTTTTATTTTCTCTCCACCACTAAATAAACTACTTCACTAAAATGTCCCAAACAATGAGCCAGTGAATGCCATGCATTTGTGTCAGACTGCATCTCTGAGATGAAGCTTCTCAATACACAGCAACCAATCTCAACCAATGAAATTCCACTTTTGTCTGTCTCCTAGCTGATTTCTGGAGAGCAGATTTAATTTGCACATATCAACACCTTTGGGCCATTATCCATCCAAAGGGCCTTCCAAAGTGTGATCAGAAATATGAGCACCCTCTCTGTTTCTTCACACTGTCACATCACTTCAGTTTCATTCAGCCCATCTCCTGCATGCATGCACAATATGGCTCTGCTCAATGCCAGCAGAGGCCATAGTGGCCCTTTTAAGCATACTCTCTCCTTGAGAGGCTGTTTGGAATCGCTGGCCCCTGCCATCTTCCCTCCAGCCCCGGCGCCGTCTCAGGCCCTGAAACTATGGCAACGGAATAAGAAGGCGCTCTCCATGATTAATAGATGAGCGAGGCCGTGCCAGTCACGCTGGGTCTGGGGACGGGACAGATGTACACGCTGTCCTCAGCGTCACACACCACCACGCCATGTGAAAACCTGGTGGAACGCACCGGTGTGTGCAACACACTCCCATGGAACGTCACAGAAAGCTGAAAACCAGAAAAAAACCACAGGCTCCTACATAAGCCACAGCATCTGAACAAGTCTCGAAAAGCATGCAAGTACAAACAAGATAAAAAAAAAACAGAGGCTGATGCTATCACTTATCCATGTCCGTGTTTTATCTCAACACGGTGTGATTTAATATCAGGATATTTGTTTACCAAGTGACACCTTGCCAAGGAAACAAGTAAACTTGTTGCTGCAATAAACCAACAAAGCAGCGACAGCCCTTACCTTTTAAATGGTGTTTACATGATAGCAAACACATAGCTGTTATAGGAGGAAAAGATACTTTCAGTTTTATAAAGGAAACCTAATCTTTCAGACACTCCAATAAAAAGGACAATAAGCTAATACATGTCACATAGTGATATGAAACCACTGACGAATCAACGGCATAATGAGAATATCGATTGAAATATACATTAGGACGTTATGAGGAAAACATCGCAGACAACTACCCAGACATCAAGATGAAATCATAAGCAATCATAAGTCACAGAAGCCTTTGAGAATATTGAGGATCAAAAATGCGTCATAATTTCAAAAATGTCTTTAAACCTGGTTTTAGCTCCATTATTTGGGGCAGCTCGATTTCAAAAAGCAATCTTAGCATTAACATTACAATGCAGACATTAATGAGCAAGAGAATTACCCGTTCCAGAAGACTGCTCTTTTAATGCATAGGCAGGGTTTAGAGCGAGTGGGCTGGCGTATCATAATCATCATATAATCATAAAAATAAGATACTAGTTTAATGCATCTGTATGCAGATAAAACACAAACGATTATTTCTGATCCTGCCATTATTTATAACCAGTGTAAGTACACAGTAACATATTCATATTGCGGTTCTAAAAACAGCTGAGTAGAGAATTTAACTGTGATCTCTGAATACAATTTTTATTATATATACGCAGCAAAAACCTTGCAGAGGCAGCATATAACATTGCCTGAAACTGCCCCAATTATTAGGCAACTCGGCCCTGCTACCACCCTGCCCGCATGTTCATAAATAATACATGTTCATGGAAATCCCATGAAGTCCACCATCCATGCGACACATAGATAGTGTTCTGTGATTGAGTTGAAATCATAAACCCACATCAATTATTCAAGCTCAGCAAATCTACCTGTTCTTGGCAATGAAAATCTAAATACACCACTGCAAGAAGCTATTCAAGCCCACCGGTGTGACAAATCCTCATCAGTCACACACAATAGAACCTTTACTGCCATTGTTGGGGAGTGAAGACCAAATGCTTTCCGTGTGTTGCTGCTTATAAAAATACATTTCTTTACTGCTTTGTAATAGTCACTTGAGTATTGTTGTATCAACTGGAATAGCATTTTCAGATTACTGAGACTTAGAAGGGAAAAACCCCCAATGCTGCTGAATATGAGACGAAGAGCTTCAGAGTAAACACATGAGTCATAGTACTTTCTTCCTATGCTTTTTGGTATGTAATACAATCGTCCACAAAAATATTTTGTCAATTTCAATTGCTACAATTTTCACATCCACATATTTTCTGATTATTTCTTTTTCAGGTTCCATGAACAAGGGAAGAAAACACTTGTTTCGCTCTTCTGCCGATAATGTCCCCCACAGAATATCCTTTTCTGAGCCATTTGAAACGCACAGACCTTACAGCATCACAAGATTCTGAGCAAACACAATCCGCCCTTTTCATACTTGCAAAATAACCGTGTTGGTAGGTGGCGATGCTGCAAGCCATCTGGCAAGCTGTTAGGTGGGATGCATAATCACTGCAGGTCATGACCGAGAACCTGCTTTTTTTCCCCTAAAATTGATTCCAGACCCCCAAACAAATCAATATCAGAAAATGTGAAGTGCTGTGTTGGAATGAAATACAATGTCAGTAGAAAGCACAAATCCAGGGATGAAACATTAAGCACAAAATCTAATATCGGCAATTAAAGAACTTCAAAACAGCCCTCTTAAGAGTAATCAATGAATTGTATATTTAATATTTGGAACAAATAAATCGGTAGAAAACGTATATATATGTCACACTAAACTGCCTCTATCAACACTGAAGACAGCAGAGAATTGTACATCTGTGCATTTAGGTTAATCTCAACTGAGCTTGTATATGAGCTGCTCTTATTTATGATTGACCAGACACAGGAGCCTTATCAACAACAGAAGGCACAGAGATTGTTAGACAAGTGCAATTGGCCTAGGGCAAAAGGCAAATTTGTGAGAAATTAGAACCAACCGGAATAACAATGAAGCCTCTTGGAGTTACATGAATATAAACGCGGCTAGTTTTAGAATATTAGTATGGTCAGGAGGACAGTTTGCCATCAGAGACAGTGGGCCATCTAACGCTACAACAGGTACCATCTAACGCTTCACCATCAAATCTGTCTCTGTGATAAGAGAGCACAGAAACGTGGAGAATTACGAGAGATTGAATGGTTTGGGCAAGGCGTTGTCATGCTGTTCACTGTGCAGAAACAGATGCTCTGTATTGTTGTGTGTAGACAGAAGCTGGTGGAGACAGAGCTGACACAGTCACACCCTCCTTGACCTTAGGGGTCAAAGGCAAGGGTTCAAAAGTGATCGAGCTCCTGGCCTTCATCCAGACCACCTAGCCACATTCCTGCACCTTTTTTTAGCACAAATTCCCACATAAGTGGAAGAAAAACCTATGCAGCAAAACCAACATGCTCACACACTTGCAAAATGGTAACTATCAAGTCGCACAACTCAAGTCGTATGAAAAGATACGAAAGGTTAGGTTAGGGGCGAGGTTAGCTTTGTACCTTTTCTTACGACCTGAATGAAATCCAACCACATCGCCCTTGTTTGTTCGAATTCGTACAAATTTCTCAGGAGATCAGCTTGGCAAAACCCCGGCTGTTGGGCTGTTGAACGATTCAACAATGCGTAATCACCTACAGTGTTATATCAACTTCTAGTGTCCATTTGTATTCATTCAAAAACCGGTGGTTCTGCCATGTCTTTTGTCCCCAATTCCAAACCAGAGCAGAAATACAGAACTGGAAGGCAACATTCATCTCCACAAAACTGTCCCTACTCAAGAACCTCTGTAGTGCAGCTATATATAGGGTTAGTGTAGAATAGAAAAAGCATTTCGTGCGTAGGCTGCGATAATCAACACTGATCATAAATGATGAGACTGGCTTCCCTGCCTGTGAGCGCGTTCCTCATTGCTCATGTTGCTGAATAAAACTCATAGCCTCTGGCGCAATATGAACAAGTGCCACTCATCCATCCGAGAAACAAAGACAAGCCCCACGTCACTTTAACAACTCGCACAATTCACAACGATCACAATCCTTTCTGTTAGAGAAAAGCAACAGACCCCCGTTCGGCTTTAATGCTCGTTTTTACGACTCTCCAAGCCATTGACGTGCGAATCGCGCAGTGTTGCGTTTGCAGCGTTATAACGCCTTATAACCACGCACGCACACGCACGCACGCGCACACCACAGCCGACGGTGTTAACTGAGCGGAACCACGTCACTCAATGACATTTGCGCGAAATTTGCGCTCGTTACGTAGAAGTTTTATGAGAGTGACGTCAGCTGGAGGATAGGGCTCGCGCCGGACGCGCACTTGCTCGCGCCTAATCCGCCGCGCACGCAACGCCAAACTTTAATGCAAAAAAAAACAAAAAAAAAAAAAAAAAACCCCCCAATAACACAAACACAGTTCACTTTGAATGGAATAGGACGTTTTTCGGAAGCCCGCGTCGCGCCCACGGTTCCCCGCAGCGCATGATGGAGACGGACAGTGCGCGCGACTTGTCCCAGCCCGACGCGCTCCTCCGATCGTACCGTCGTAAGCGCGCGCCCCTTCTTCACACGGGAATATCCATTGGAAATGCGTCTGGTGTCGAAACAGTCCGCGAAGACAAACTGAAACCGAAGAGAGGATGATGATGATGATGATGATGGTGGTGGTGGTGGAGAAAAGGGAAAAAAAAGGCTCCACAAAACTAAGCCTCGGCTCGGTCCGGACCATTCGCGGCGCCTGCAGCAACGCGGCTGCTCATCCTCTTCTGGAGATGAAGCCTGTTCCAGCAGCACCGCAGCTGTCACTCGCTCCGCACGCAGGGAGGCGCTAAGCTGCTGACTGGAGCGCGCCAGGCTGGAACCGGAGCGTGTGTGTTCATTACACTGCACACTGGACGGCGAGCTTTTACGAGTGGGTGTTGCTACACGTTCGCCGTGTAGGTTGTAACGCGTATCTAACGTGTGCGTTGTCTGTTTCGAGCGCGCGTGGACAACAGAGGCTGGACAGGATGACCCCCACGAGACGAGGCCCGAGCCCTCTCTGTCTTTGTCTCATAAAAATAATGGGAGAAACCCCCCCCCTTCCCAAAAAAAAAACAAAAAAAAACAACCCACTCGGGTGGTCCCGTCATTCACTCTCATCCTCACACTCACCAAGCGTGCATTTCTCATAGTCTCATTGTGGGAAAAACCCAAGCTCTGCTGGTAACAAACAGTCCACCAGTTTAGACACGAGCTGTAGTTCAATGAGTTGCATGGTTATTACGCACTGTATGCATCTCAGAGCAAATTGCATGCTTATTACCGTTTTTATTTGAGTTCTTTCAGGGCTCGGTTAATCAATCTGCAGTAGTCCTTCTGTGGTGATTGAAGGGCGCCTTCGCCATATGTGGGGCACGATCTCTTTTGACCCCACAGTAAAGAACTCATTTAAGGTAGGTCATCAGTGTGGCCCAGCCACAAAGCCAAAGCTTTGCAACTGCACGGAGCGACACATAGACCTTGCATAAACATTTTGCTTCCAGACAAATCGTATTGTAAAAAAAAAAGTTGTCCCGGGTCCGGGCAGGGTGGGGTTGCCAGGGGATCCATTTACGTGGAATAGATCAATTTGATCAAAAATGTGTTGGTCATATACGTAGTTTTGGCCCAGGCACAGGTTTCGTGCATGGGGGGCCTGGTAAAAAGTGCTATGATAATAAATGTCTATTCTATTCTATTCTATAATAGGTCTAGATTCAGTGCAGTGCATAAAAGGTGCTGTCATTACTGTTATTAGTATTCTACACATGGTCTGACTGGTGTGCTCCTACCATTACTTAGTGAGATGTGAATAAGATGTATAAGTTTCTCTAATACATGTTACACATAAACTATACAAGCGATTTTCCAAAAAGGTTTTCTTTCTGATCGTCACTGTATGTACATACTTACTACACAGGAACGGTCCAATTATTTTAAAGTGTAACTTAATATAGAAGAAGGAACTGTCAAATTACAGATTGGTATTAATCTGATTCTGTTGGGTTAGCATGTTACAACACAAAAATGGTACAGGAATTATTTAAAAGTTAGACCTTAAAATGTCAAGATACACTTGTCTACTTAAAAGAGTCAAAACTAGAATTGATACACACGTGTATTTACATAAGATGTACTTCTGTAATCCATCTATAACAGTACACACATCCTCAGTAGTTACATTATTGTTGCCTGTATAATTTATGTGTAACTAAACAGTGTGGGACCAAAAAAACTGTCGGCCACTGTGAACTTAGGTCACTATTTTAGTCATATCTCCTAACAGTGCCAGCTCGTCCTATTTGGTGTAATTTGTGTTGGTGTGATTTCCTGCTATCTCTATTAAAGGTGTGCACGTCGTCATTTTAGTTTACTTAATTTTAACAATTTCAGTACTTGTCCTTATTAGTGCAGTTTATTAGCACACTAGTCTAAATAATGAAATTCATGTGCTACATTGAGGTGTTTTGGGGTATTAAGTGATCTGTAGACACATTGGATTTATTAATGAAAGGCTGTTCACCTATGATGATAAAATACTGCAGACTAGACTGGTGTTACCTGGATCGGTTTGAAGATCTTCAATCTGAATTCGAATTGGGCCTGAAGACTGAGGGTTTGCACCAAGCAATGAATAAGTCAGAGACTCTTCACTTATAGACACTAATAGACAGTGACAGCTAAAGAGCTTGCCATTCACAACACCTTTGGGGACTGCTGAAAAATGTACATCACGAATGGTAAAAAAAAAAATACCTGATGTGCAACAAGGCACTCTTGCAATACATGTGAGATGTACAGAGTCTCCTGTTGCCCTTATATGGGATTGTTAGGTGCAGGTAAATCTGTGGATTTTAGCAGCGACTATACACAGCCACTGTTAAATAAATCATTCTGCCTGCACATGCACATGATGGTGCTCATGAATTTTTCAGCCTGTTCATTTTAGTTACTTCTTCTCAAAGTGCGAGAGTAGCCTATGTGCATTTGAGGCATTATCTACCTATTCAAAGCTTACATTTTTCATGCTTCCAGCAGCATGGCTGAGTCATTCATCGTCTCCCGCTGGGCCTTTCCGACTGCGACGGCTTGTTGACTGCTTGATGATCTTAAATCTGTGCAGTATGAACTCACTTTAGCCGGCCTGATATAAGCTGTGACAGTGGCATAGCGATAAAGACAATAAGATCACTGGTTGGACAAGGTAATTATGAATATAAACTTACAATTTCTCCTGAATGGTTCCAAATGGTCCCTTTGTCTTAGCAGCCTTAAAAAACAACTGTACCACGATAACACCAAGATTTAAGAAGGTCAGTCCTATGCTATATCAGTGGTTAAGTGTCTCCCATACATAACCACAAGCAAACTACTCGATTCTTTACACTCTCTTTGAAAGAGTTAAATCTGACTACAAGGACAAGATGGAGATATTCAAACGCACAGTTTGTTCTTTTAACGGCATACAGTGTGTATGTCTACACATTTTTTATGAATGCTCTCCATGGCAGTGAGAACAGGATGAAGTGCTCATCTCTCTGAAAATATCGAATTGAACTCAAGAGGTTGTGCAAGGATCTTTGTTAGAAAAATCCCATGGCATTAACAGAAACATTGTACAAACATATTGATTAATTAGAAAGCCACATGTTTCATTGTACTTGAAATACATGTCCCAAAACACTGAGGAGGCCATATTTTCTCTCAGCAAAAACTTCCCAAGGAAATCCTCACAGGGCGCTTAAAAAATGATTTGCTCAGCTAGGCGACTGGCAAAGGTACAAGACTGAACATGTGTTCTTCCTCTTCCTAGGTAGAAAGTCAAGCTAAGCAAATGCATTGTTTCGGCAAATTTATTGTCTTTTCTCTAACTCCTCTGGTCAGAAATTATTTCTTCGTGCCATTACTGGCTATTCAATTACTCTTTGCTCGATGTGTCAGATAAAAGCAATTTGGAGCTATCTAGAATAGGCTGACAAGTCAATAAATCTTACAGAAACAAGTTACCACCACCAATACCACGGTGACATCATTTTTGGCTCAGGGGATCAATATGTCACTATTATTTTATGAACATAATACAACCAACTGAAACCTGAGTTATGAGCTTAGCAATAAATCTGTGCATTGCTAAAAGTTATTCTCTCCTTCCAAAATCTAAATTGCGTCTTTATTGTGTTGATTTAATGTCATTTTAGTGTTCAGTTTGACCATTCTTTTAGCTTTTCATTGGTATATGTCATATCTTAGGAGAACACATTTAGAGAACCCAGTAGTATCCTCAGATTGAATGGCAAAACAAATGTCTAACTCTAGATATTTTATCTAAAGCAAAGGCTTAATCAGATTCCAATACAAGTATATAGCTAAGCCATTCAAGGTAAAAGAACTCGCTAAACAGCAGCTCTCTGGTAGTCCTGGGGTTTGAACAACCTTTCAGTTGCTAGAACAGAACCTTAGCTGCTGAGTTACCACTGCCATATGACTAGTTGTAAAACAGTTGACTGCAGATCCGAGTTGTTAGTCCAAAACGATATAAAACAATATCTTATTAACGCTGCTTATCAGACTGGAACATGTAATGAAACAAGAAAACTGGTGCAAGTAGAGGATTTGGTTCCTTCATTCGATAAGCAAAGCAAAGGATAAATGAAAAAAAAAAATTTGAGAAAGAAAGGATTAGAATCTCAAAAATAAGTTACAAGGTTAGAAGGTCCATGATTCATTAATGTTGCCTAAAATGTAAATATACACAGAAGGTGGGAGGAAGGTTGAGTCCGATCAAAATCTCAAGCCTAGATATTGTTTTAAAACTTTTGGTGTAAAGCATTGAAAATGGAACCCTGAAATCTAGTGTATGGCTCAGGTAACACCAAACAGATGAAAAAAGCACACACAAATAAATGTGAAGAAAGCTCAAAGCAAAAAAAACACTGTTAGGGGAACATCTTTAAAAAGCTCTTCTGCAAACAATATACCGTTATCTTTGTTTTCCAAAAAAGTATGGCAAATATAAAAGCGTGAAATGTAAAAACAAATGAGGATGTCAGAAAATAGCCCAGTAGGAGAAAAGGGTATTGTTAACATATAGTACTGTGCAAGAATCTTAGGCACATGTTTCTAAATAAATACAAAAAATACTATAAAGAGCTGTAAAAAGTAAAAAAGAAAAAAAAAGAAAAAGAAATGCTAAACCAAATCAATATTTGATGTAACAAACAACTCTTTGCTTTTAAAACTGCATCAATTGTCTTCGGCACACTGGCAGGCAGTTTTACAAACAAATTGACTGATAGGTTGTTCCAAACATCTTGGAGAATTTACTACAGTTCTTCTGCACACGTTGGCTCTCATTAGCTTCTGTCTCTGCAGGTCCCAAACAGCCTCCAAGATCTGAAGCAGTGGTCTATTAATATGTTCTCTGTAACATTTTGTTTTTTGGAAAGTGAATGTTTAGAAATCCAAAATTTGCTCGTTTCTAGTGACATGCTAATGCAGAAGACATCAAATTAACATTTAAGACAAAATTTATATGAAACCTTTATGGTGCCTTAGTACTGCACATTATTAGAAATAAAAGGTTCCATCTATCACCCTAAAGGGTTTGTCCCTCTGGGGGACCCTTAATGTCTTAATGTGGAACCCTACAACAGAGGTTTTTCCCTTTTGAGAGGGTTCCAAGTAGAACCCCTTTAGGAGAACATATAACTATCCCAAGAACCCTTGAGGAAACTTTATACGTTATACATTTGTACATTATATAAAATGTTTTTATTGCTTTTTCTGTGATTTGTTTACTCTATCATTAAGCCTATCATTTGATCATTATATAACACTCTGCAGTTGGAGACAATGCCTGAACTGTCACGTATGAAGTGCTCTGCTACAGGTGATGGAAGAATAAGAGCGGGAGGGAGGCGGCAGCCTGACCTCCTCACCCTCTTCCTGGATGCTGCTGGAAAACTCTTCAGGAAGAGGGCGCAGTGAATGGGATGGGATATCCTGATCCTGCCACTCCCTTTCCCTTGCAGCTCAATTGTTCCCACACGACACGTTGAATGCTCATGCAGATTTAGGGCTCTCACAGTCACAGCACTGTTGACACAAGGTATGATGAAGAACTCTGTCCAAGCCAAAGTCATTTCACTGTTTCACTGCTCACACAACCAAATACCCCATACTTCATATTATTACCTGTATTAACAGCCACATATGAAGACCATCAAGGCTTTACCATATAAGACAATAGTAAAAAATATCAGTCTTGTAAGGTTGCAGCAGCCTGCACAAGGCTTTACCACTGTGTATGCGTGGGTGTGTATGCAACATAATATTTAGTCTTGATCATAAACTACGTTTTGTAGCTCAGTGACCTACTTCTGACTGAACTATTACACCAATTGCCATATGTTGTCAAAAGAAAAAACAAAGAGGAGAATCAACACCACAAATAAACAGTCGTGTCAGCTAAGACTATGGAAAAAAGCATCACACATTGCAGGAACTGGCGCACACTCAAGATCTCCGAGGTTCTGTGAATAGTTACGATAGCGCGCTCAGTGAGTAAAAAAGGGCTTCATAGTAAAGGATGCAGATGGCATGTTAGCACAAGAGTTTGGCTAAACAACACAATGTGCTAGGTAACACTGGTGTTACTTCAGCTGTATATGATTTGTGTGTCATTATGTGTCATTGTGGTTTGGTACAGTATACGTCTCTTGCAAAGATTGTGTGGCTATGGCAGAGTGGAATTTTTTTCCCCCATCAAACATCAGAGGGATGGCCTCACCAGAGCTACAATAGAGTTCTGGCACTGCCTTCCACCCGCCGATCCTGTAATTATGGCTTGCCAGAGACATTAACGTAATAAGTCATCGGGGCAGGATACAATAACATCAGAAACACACTTTAAGGAGAGCTCACGTCTCAGAGGCAAATGAATACAAATGTTTGCATTAAAAAAAAACGTTTCTGGCTTCCAATTACAATTTTGATTTAGATGTTGTATATCTTCAAGTGCTGTTCCAGAACCAGAAGATGTAAATTCAAGATGTAAACTGCTTTACTTATATGAGTCCTCTGTCAGTATTACATTTTTTCCTACAACTCCTACTCTACAAAGGGAGTGTGTTTTTGTAAGCCAGTGGCAACAGCTCATTTGTCAAACTGAAAAGTGGCTGTGTCCCCATGCAGTTCTTAAATGTTTCAATACTGCCCCCTTGTGTGGTTGTTCAGACCCATGCTTCAGTGTGCAAAGACTGCAAAGGCTGAGATCAAGTGATATCCGCTTAATTAATGTTTGAGTGTGTGGAAGATTACAAATATTTAATTTAGAGATAATGCTGGTGTTTAACAGTGAACATTATTAATTAAAGAAAAATCTCAAGTAAAAAACAAACAAACTGAAGTTAATGAGTGTATTTTTTTCCCAGTTTAAGCCAAATTGACGCTCACAATTTATCTGCAATTTTGTAGCTATTACCCACATTTTCTTACATTTCCAGTTTGTGTTTTACCCCAAAATTCTAAAAGGAACTGTAATAAATATTTAAATAAAGGTTTTGCAGTTGCTCAACTCTAAGTACTTTTTGTTTCACTCTGTTACAAACAGACAACCATCCTTCATATTACTATCTGTATCAATAGCCACACATGCCAACACATAAAAAAAAGACCATCACGGCTTTATCACATGAGGAGGAGGTAAAATATCAGTCTTGGGTATGGGCGTATGGGTGGGCGTGAATGTCCTGTAATATTTAGTCTCGATCATAAGCTATATTTTTCATAGCTCAGTGACCTACTTCTGACCAGACAACTGTTACACCAACTGTCACAGTGAAAATGTCCTTACACCATCTTGATGTCAATGGCATGGCAGGCCCTTCATAATTCATAGGAAGGCTGACTGTTCCACTTATCTCAGCACATCTTCACTCAGCTTGAAATGCCCTTTCTGCATATACCTTGGGTCAAAGCCACACAGAGGTACACGCACAATGTCAGACAAAATGCAATATTTAATAAGGAGGAAACTCAAGGGGTATAACCAACATCAGAGTTACTTTAGAGTTATGCTCATTTTATTTTATACTCAATGCATAGATATGTGATATATACTTCTTAGTTGTAATTTAATGATGCACTTGTTGGGATGTGATGACTTGTGCTCATGTCATCACATAACCTATTATATTTTGATGAATTCGATAGAATATTGTAGCAGCGGTCAACCGTCCGATCAATACTATATCAAGATGTACAGTAGAATGGAAAAGGACTTGATTACTTCAGGTTCAGTTATGGACATTAATACTTACATATCAAGATATGAGGCAGGTGTGGCTCAGTGGTTAGGGCACTGGACTACTGATGAGAAGGTCGTGGGTTCAAGCCTCAGCTCTGCCAAGCTGCCACTGCTGGGCCCTTGACCCTCCCTGCTCCAGGGGCGCTGTATCATGGATGACCCTGACCTCTGACCCCAGCTTACCGATATGCGAAGAATTAATTTCACTGTACTGTACTTGTATATGTGACAATAAAGTAGCATTCTATTCAAGGCTTTGTATTAAATAGTGAGACGACTTTTAAACCATACTGAACAATAGCTTATTTAAGCACATACATGTACAAAATAGACTAATCCATGTAATACTAAATTATTCAGCAGTAATTTAGAGTCCTGTAAGTTTTCTCAGGTTAGAATTTTCTTCTAGAATTTTACTTTTGTCACTATAATTGGATTGAGTAGACATTTTTCTCATTGTATTTTAATGCCTTTCATCTCATCTTATTTTCTCTTTGTATTGTAGTCTATAATTGCTCTGTAAAATACTTTGTAAACTTCTTTTTAAAAAAATATTTAAAAATTATTATTATTATTATTATTATTATTATTGAGAAGATTAGGGAGATGCAGGCGGACACTACCATAATCTCCTGGTTCACTACTGGGGGACAACCAGACCCCAGTTTGTGCGTTTGTGGAACTGTGTGTCGGACCAGGTGGTGAGCAGCGCAGGGGCTCCACAGGGGATGGCCCTGTCTCCTTTCTTGTTCACGCTGTACACCTCAGACTTCAAGTACAACACAGACATGTGCTATCTGCAGAAATTTTCTGATGACACTGCTGTTGTGGGGTGTGTCAGTGATGGGAAGGAGTCGGAGTACAGGGCTGTGATCGACAGCTTCGTTGAGTGGTGTGGGAGGATAACAGATAATACAGTAGTCTACGTTATCTGCAAAAATCTAAAATTAGTATAATCTTTTTGTCGAAACCTGAGCCCTCTTACACTGCAGATGTGAAAAAAGAATGAGGGTTTTGTCATATTTGATTTATCCCATATTACATAAGCAATATCTTGTCTCTGATCTTGCTGCATGCTCTTGTCTCACCCTGTCTTATGCTGTCATGACCATGAAATCATATTTTATTGGTGAAGAGGTATTCATGCAATGCTTTAGAGAAAGTAGTTTGCACAGATACGATTAAGGCTACGTTCACATTACAAGGTTGGAGTTTCACAAATAAGAATTAATTTTTTTTTTTTAAATGTCATATTACCTAAATTCACCTGACAACCTTCATGAACCAAAATTCACCTTTTTTCCCCATTCTGATGGTTGATGTGAACATTACCTGAAGCTGCTGGTCCGTATCTGCATGATTTTATACATTGCGCTGCTGCCACACACGATTGGCTGATTAGATAATTGCATGAATGAGAAGGTGTACAGGTTCCTAATAAAGTGCTCCGTATATATATATATATATGAAAGAGAGAGAGGTGAGAGGTGATGACAGACTAGAAAGAAGCTCAAGATATATTTAGCAAAATGTTAGTTTTGAAAGAAACAACAAATAGTCAAAGCTTATAGAAAGAAATAAAAACAAATATTTGTTCTATATTTAGTAAGGAAACAAATACAATACCAAATAAGCTGAATCTGCTCAACACTGGAGAAAGGAATATAATTATTATATATAGGTCTGAAGAATTATTCAGGCGTGACCTAGCTAATTGGATAATGGCTGCTTTTAAGCATAGAAATGAACACATAATCTTTGTCATTTGATCTTCCAACTGCTTTGTTAAAACCTTGCCTTAAAACACGTCATTGGTGACAACAAAAAAAGAAAAAAGGAAATTGGCGATGTACTTAAATGCTTGTTTTATTAATGAAAAAGTGCAATACACAAGAAGTAGATTTCATCTTATAAAAGACAACAGGATAGTGAATGAAATGCATCAAAATGTAATTAAAGGGCTCCCGAGGGGCGCAACAGAAAAGCGTTTGCCCCATCGTCGGGAGATCGCGAGTTTGAATCCCGACGATGCCACAGCCATCCATGGCCGGATGTCCAAGAGTGTACTCTCTCTCTCCTGTCGATTAGAGTGACACTATCTGTGAGCTCATGCATACGGAAGAGGGCAGTTAGCGCTTTCCTCCAAGTGTGCTCAGCTGCCCTGTGACGTTGCATGAATAGCAATTCAAAAAGATGCGGTAGTTGGCTTCATGTCTCGGAGGAAGCACGTGCTAGCCCTCACGCTCCCCGGATGGTAGCTGTCGTGCGATGGGGAGAACTAGCTACTGGGTGGAAATTGGCAATGACCAAATTGGGAGAAAATGGGGTGAAAATTTTTTCCTGTGTGTTGAAGCTTTAGAGTCATACACTAATTACATATAAACAAATACATATTCATTCACACACACTTTCAACAGTTGGTCTGTGATTTACCAACACCATATTAGAGGAGTCAAGTGTGAACTGATACTGCTCCTCAGCTGAAGCAGTCCATATTGGCTTTGGCTCTTTCCATCTCATGAAGGAAGTTATAGAACTGGGGCAGAGTCAATTCTGAAATGGCACAGAACAAGAACAATTCAAAAAGGATCTGGAGTCACAAAACGTGTATGGTAAAAACACTTGAAAGAAAATGCAGAAAGCTAATTCTTTTTTCTTGTGGTCTAGATCTTCCAATACCAATAATAGAGATTTGTGATTTATTTATTTATTTTCAATTTTCTCAAGGCATACATCATAACTAATAATCAATAAAACTGCAAACTAAAACCCAGTAAACAGAGCACTTTCAGTTAAATTATTTCGGAATTTGAAATATTTTGATCTTACCCATATACACATTTTCTGTCGTGTTCCCCTTTCTGACCACCAGTTTAAGCTGTAGAGAATTCCAAAAGCCCCACAGAAATGTTACTCGCTTAATGAAGTCAATCAGCTAGCAAGTGAATACATCGACACGGTTAGATCTGTACCAGCAGAGGCTACCGTTCTGCCCAACATCAGTCCCAGGCTGCATGGTGTTAAAATAAAGTGCAAGAGCAAGCCCTCTGGCTATCGCTCATGTGTGTGGGGTGGAGGGGAATTTATGTTGGGAAGGCTGATGAGTGACTGACAGATAAAAGACTGTTCTGAGGTCAAGAGAAACACCAACAAGGCAGCCTGCGCTGTGATCATTCACACAAAAATAATTTGTGATGTGCGTGTGTATGCGTGTGTGTGTGTCTGCAAGGCTGGGAGAGCATTCAGGCTTTTGACTCTCAACACAGACAGTAATAAGAGCCGATGCTCGTTTCTTCCTTTACACTCCTTTTGCTTGCACACCTTTTCTTCTTCTGTGTATAATCCAGGTCAAGGCCTAGTATTTCGTTAGACTTTTGGTAAACCAGTTTTTAAGTAGTCAAAAATAAATGGTTTATTACAGTGTATAATGTTTTGGTGTGTTGGTGAAGTGGGGTGAATTACCTGCAGGAAGATGTTTCCGGCCTTGTGCAGTTCACTTGTTCCTACAGTAACTACAAAAAGGTAGGCAAAGGTGTTAGAAGTAGCATTCGTGCACAACACCTTCTTTTCTCATGTCAGCTCAATGTCTGGAGTAAGAACTACATGAAGGACTGATTAAAGACAAAAGATTCAGAACTCATAAAGCACATTAATGAAATCAGCAGCATTCTGCTGTTCGTCCCATGCGTTCATTTCAAATGGCAGCATCTGTAGAGTGGAGTCTTTCAATAAGGCTATATGCATTGGCGTCGGAATTTATGTCGTTTTCTATAAATAAGTTCATGATCTAATAATGTGATCGCCATGCGTGACGGAAATTTCCGGGTAAAAGCTGCTAGAAACTCGCACGTCTTGCATTCATTTATGGCTGTCGGGAACGTCGGCGCTTTATCACGGGGGCAAATATTTTTAAAAGAACAACCTACTCATCCACAAAAAACTCCAAAACCCCCTCCTAGAATCTGGAGAAAGTGGTCTGTAGTTTTTGCTTCAGCAATGACAAGAAATTCAATATTTCGGAAAATAGGCCACAAAACATGCGTGTTTTTTTTTTACCCCCAATTTAGTCGTTTCCAATCCCCACCCACTAGCTAGTTCTCTCCTATCGCACGACAGCCACCAACCGGGAAGGGTGAGGGCTAACACGAGCTTCCTCCAAGACACATGAAGCCTACTGCTGCATTTTTACGAACTGCTGCTCATGCGCCATCACAGGGCCGTCACAGGGCCGTCCCGCCCTCTTCCGTATGCATGAGCTCACAAACGCCCACGATTGGCTGGTGCCTCTTTTGATCGACAGGACAGCCATCCCATAATGCCATCCCTCCCACCCAGAGAGCAGGGCCAATTACGCTCTCTTAGACTCCCAACCACAGATGGCTGTGGCATTGTCGGGGCTCGAACTAGCGATCTCCAGACGACAGGGCGAACGCTTTACTGTTGCTCCACTCGGGAGCCCTTTCCACTGTTCTGTATGAAAAAGCTGTATGAAAAAGCAATAGCGATTATGAGCTGATTATGAGCGATTATGAGCTGAGTCACCCAAACACACTACGCGTTTAGGCATGAAGTCTAATATTTTATGAGAACCGTTATTTCTTATGGATTTGGAAATGCGGAACAGAATGCAGCATTATACCTAATTTAGCTGTCTTTCCACAAAAATGCTACAGAATTTATGCAGACATATCCCGACCCCACCTATGTTTTTTTCTAAACAATTAATTTATCTTGTGGTGACATTTTAAAATCCCTGCATTGTACAAACACCACACCAGAACATTGTGGCAAGTTGTGTAGTGTGGAAGGTGTCCCAAGTGTATAAAAGTATAGTTTTAGGGGAAAGTAAGAGAGTAATTACTTACCACCAAATTTCCATTCCATATCCACCAGTTGGTTGATCATCAGAGTTTGTGCAACTGCTAGTCTAGACAACACCGGGTAGTGAATCCTCCACTTAGACATGAGACATGCACACAACCCAAATCACACATTACAATCGGCTCGATAGACGTCAGAACTATACAAATGTGTACCGTAATGCATGGCGTACAGTCCCACTTGTCCCTATATGGCATGCACAAATCAGTGATGCTATGCAAAGACAAAGTGACACAATGTTTCTTTGCAAATTAATTACCTGATCAGAGAAGTGACTGGCCTTGTCTTCATTCAACCCTACACAATGACGCATGAATCAGAAATTAGCATGTAATCATGATATAACCCATATTATGTGGACTACTTTAAACTATATATTAACATTGACTTTTACAACAATGTTATTGCATATTAACCTTTTCTGTTTACGACTGTTCCTCAATGACATTTTAAGAGCTTAGAGATGTTGCACTTAATGAGCCAAATAAAAGCTCTTGACTGCAATACTTGCACATATTTCTTCATGTTCTTCGTAATTGGAATTCTGGGTAACACTTTACTGTAGGGCAGTGTTCCGAAGGCTACATGACACCTACATTAGCCCTTCATGACAACTGACAAACATTTATAAACACTTATTCCAACAGGCGTCAGTTGTCACAAAGAGTTGGAATAAGCGTTTATAAATGTTTATGTCAGTTGACGCCTATTGGAATAAGCGTTTATAAATGTTTATGTCAGTTGACGCCTACTGGAATAAGCGTTTATATAAATGTTTATGTCAGTTGTCATGAAGGTCTTATGTAGGCGTCATGTAGCCTTCTGAACACTGCCCTACAGTAAAGTGTTACCGAATTCTGTCTATAAATGTAAATAAGAAAACACACAAACGTGGACAAATTAAAGGAAAAACCAACACAAAGTGTCTTAGTAAGGTGTTGGTGGACAGTGCTGTCCAAAACCTCCCATGGGTGTTCAGTGGGGTTGGGATATGGTGACTGCAAAGGCCATAGCACATGATTTACATCGTTTTCATACTTATCAAACCATTCAGTGAAACCTCGTGCCCTTTGGATGCACCCATTTATTCAGCTTTTTCCTTTCATTGGTCACCTGTCTGTACATATCCCTTTTCTTTAGCTTTATACCACATCAAGTGATGGGGTCACAGCTTTTGGTGTTCTATATTACCGAGTAAAGAAAAGGTCATACCCAATGAGAGCAGGTCCTCTTTTACCTGCTCAGCTGTCAGGTTCTTCTTCATAGCACCTGAGAGAAACACAGAGGACCTCATTTTATTGGCCTGTAACATGCTGTCGAAATTTCCAGAACCAGAACAAATATTTCGGTTCATCTCTGCTGAGCTCAATCATGCCAGCTGCATATACTAAATGCTGTACGATTACTTACACTTCTATTGTTCATTCTCATCTTAGAGCTTAAGGAGACAAATATTATTACAAAAGACACTTGGGTACTTTCTCGGATATGTAAATATAGCAATACAAAATACATACTGTCCCGTTATACTCTGTGTAAATGCTGTACCAGGTCTGGACCTTAAGCTCTTTGCATATGGTAATATTCCAGTTCCGAGCTATGACATTGAGTCAAGATTAGCGTTAAGAGCATGCGTACGGCTCAGGCCGAATTTGCTCCCAATAAGGGAGTACGCAGCAGCGCTTCTCCACACCAATCCGACACAGAAGTAGAATTCAGCTGAAGGTCATTTATTAGCCAAGAAGTTAAGAGTGTGTTTTGGGATTACCATGCGGAAGCAGCAGAATGCTCTTCATTAGGCCTCTAAGTGGACCTGCGCCCATGCCATTCTCTCCTGCAAACTTACTCAGCTGCGCCAGGAACCGCTCAGACTGACACACACACACACACACACACACACACACGACCATCAACCTTTAATCTCACACATAATGTAGAAACTCAAACGCATTGAAATGTATCTTTAGCAGGAAGAGCTTACCTCTTTAGGCTCCAGCAGAAACTGGTACAGTAAATCAGTCAAGCTCACAAATTGCTGTTAAGAGCAGAGAGTGATCACAGCGGATGAAAATACTACAACAAAGTCACCAGTGACGTCACTGACACACACAAACACTCACAAAGTGAGAATACAAAGAGAAAATTAACTAATAAATAAAAAATTAAAGAATACAATAAGAAAAACACAACACGATTGTGTAACAGAATAAAAATAAATCGTACAAGAGCAATATTAAACAACATATAATGACAAGTTTATAAAAGTTAGACTATAATGAAATGTCTTTCGGTTTCTGCAGTGCTTCGTGTGACTCTTGAAGTTGGTTTTTGTTCTGGTCTATGACAAGCCATGTGACCAGGGGAAATCCGGTAAACTGAGACTTACAAGCTAAACGCAAAACTATTCTGCACCATCTTTAAATAGTGAAGTACTTTTACTGAAAGCCCGTGTTTTTAAGTACTGTAATTGGCTTATAGAGTTGACAAGATCATTGATGGACAGTAGTGAAATACAGGCCAGTCCAGGCAGCTGCCTTTTAACATCATGACACACAGATAAACATATTAAAGTCACTTTACTTATTTAGTTTATCAAAGCCTTAGACAGATTCAATAGGTAATGAGGAAATGTGAGCCTAGAATGTAACTAAACACTAGAGCTCTCTGGGTGGCCATTAACTTTTTCCTGCTGGACTTTGGCCTGTGACGGCTTTAGCAGGCAAAGAATGAGATGTAACATATGGGATGCTGGCAAGGAATTCAGTGAACCGACACCACGCAGATTCGTTTAATAATGATGATTATGAATAATGTTTAATCCTTCAGCGCTAATACTACGGATTTAAATGAGCTACAGAATCCGAACCACTATTATACTGCATACTGTATTAGGCGGCTACTAAACGATGGCAGCAAAAGCCAATAACGGTGTAGAGCCAAAACAGGTTTGAGCTTCATCTTCCTGCGGTGTGTGTATTTTCGGTCAGTTTTTATTTCTGTAACGCACTTCTTGAAGTTTTGGAACAGAACTACTTCTAAGACCCATGTGTAATCATTTCCTTATGACACATGATTATGACACTGATATTAATGATGCTTTATTTTTATTTATTTTTAGTAGGAGTGTTGTGAAGAAAAGGAATGAGGGAAGAAGGGATCTTCTCTGTTCTGGCACCCAGGTGGTTCGGAGGACCCACCTCTTCACTAAACACTTAAGTGAGCACAAAATCTACACAAACACACACACAAAATAAAAAATAAAATAAAAACACCTTGACTCATACTGTTGCTTTTGCTGTACTAACTCTCTTACTAACTCTAGTAAGTGACCACTAGGCAGTGGTGGCTCAGTGGTTAGGGCGCTGGGCTACTGATCAGAAGGTCGTGGGTTCAAGCTGCCACTGTTGGGCCCTTGAGCGA
>JAOUQW010000029.1:1586221-1596439 GCA_028565825.1 Olivaichthys viedmensis | reverse complement strand
CACGGTCAAAATCACTGAGATCACATTTTTTCCCCCATTCTGATGGTTGATGTGAACATTACCTGAAGCTGCTGGCCGTATCGGCATGATTTTATGCATTGCGCTGCTGCCACCAGATTGGCAGATTAGATAATTGCATGAATGAGAAGGTGTACAGGTGTTCCTAATAAAGTGCTCGGTGAGTGTATATATCAGACCAGGTTCTCACCTGTTTCAGAACCGGTTTGGCACGTTTGAGCCGTTGTCTGTATGCTGGAATTAGTATAAGAGACGTGGTCCGAGCAGCCGAGGTGGGGACGGGGTGCAGCTTTGTATGCACCATGGATGTTGATGTAAACAAGGTGTAGTATGTTTGCTCCATGGGTCGAAAAAAGTCAGCATGTTGGTGAAATTTAGGCAGCACTGACTTCAGATTTATGTGGTTGAAGTCCCCAGTAACAATAGAAAATCCGTCAGGATGCGCAGTCTGTAGATTACTGATAGCCCCATAGAGTTTATTCAGCGCTTCCCTCACTTTGGCGCCAGGTGGAATGTACACTGCAACAATCAGCACGGTGGAAAGCTCTCTGGGGAGGTAGTATGGCTGGTACTTTACAGTCATAAACTACTTCTGTCATAGTTTCCTTCTGTAACTTACATGGTGCTTTATCCTCTTATGCAGCTAATCAAACGGAACATTAACAACGTGAGGAGGATGACATCTCACCCTACCCTCCCATACTGTAAGTGACACCAAACCTTTCTTGGTGAAATAGAATGAGAGTAAAGCCATGTGCCACGTACTAGCTAATCTTTATCCAGTGTGAAAGACAAATCCGCTTAAATATTCCCATTATTCTCTATACGAGCACATTCCTAGTTCTGGTATTTTTGGAGGAAATCACATGGGCAGTATTATTCAATTCAATGGCAGAATCTTCTTTTTGAGCACAGACCTAACCGGAGCTCAGGATGGCAGCGTGAGGATGTTTGAGTGGGGTCACTCGCAGCAGATCATCTGCTTTAGGAGCCCTGGCAACTCCAGGGTTACGAGGATCAGATTTAACTACCAGGGGAATAAGGTGAGAGAACAGGAGTTTCATGTGCTTCAAATGTTTTTTGCAATGACAGAATTGAAAAATATTAGAATACTATGTTATATGTATGAAATGGTTCGTCTTGGTGTAATATTGGTGCGTGTTAGACATATTTTGTTCTAGAGTGTTTTGTATTTGTAATCATTTTTACCCCGATTGAGTGACCCAATCCTTTTGACTGTTTTCCTCAGTTTGGTATTGTTGATGCAGATGGAGCACTTAGTCTCTGGCAGACACATACATCGGGGAACACACCTAAACCCTACCTGGTAAGTGCCGTTTCCTTTTTTTCCCCCCTTTCCTCAGTCAAAACACTTCAATGTTTTTTGTCCTTTGGGGTGTTAACACAAGGTGTTTTTTGTGTTCCTTCTCAGACATTGCAGAGCCATAACAAAACAGCTCATGACTTTGTGTTTGTGGGCTCCTCATCTCTCATTGCCACTGCAGGCTTTTCCACTGACAACAGGTACACTATGCAGAAATGGGCATTAGAACCCACAAGCCATCAGATCACACCTGTTGTTTTTTTCTCTTTTTGTAGCTAATAAGACTTCTTTCAACGCCTTGTTACTGAAGTTAACTTGTTTTCCTCCCTGCCGCTCACAATTCCTCTCTTTGGCTCTACAGAAATGTGTGTTTGTGGGATACGCTGGTCACACCGACCAACAGTTTGGTTCACGGTGAGTTTACACCGTCGTGCCTCAAACAGAGTCCCATTTGTCTTAATTATTGTTGGCACGTACAACCCAATGTTCCAGTTTTCCGTGTATTCACGGAAGAGGATGACATTAAACAACATAACACTGTAGCAGCAGTGGACTTATTAAATTATTTGGTTGGGGAAACTGCTTAAATATTTTTTTAAACAAAATGCATCAATCTTATCCTTCAATAGTTTATCAACAGAATGGAGAAATAAAGTTTTGTCCAATTGTTGCCATGTCTATTTGTTCTTTAGAAAGTAGGCTATCCTGTTAAAAAAAAAAAGAAGAAGAAGATATATATATACCTTAAAATATGCTATAAGTGACACCGCACCTGGCGTACACAGGCATAACATGGTATTCTGGTATGACAGTATATCACTACACCCCTAGCTTAAATAAACAGGGCTCTGAAATCTCACTAAGTGTGTCTGGCTGCAGGCTTCAGCTGCCACGAGTCCGGTGCCACAGTGTTGGCTCTTGCTTCCAAACAGCAGCTGCTGCTCAGTGGAGGGAGGAAAGGCTGGATCAACGTGCTGGACCTCACGCTTAAGCTCCAGCGGCAGAGCTTTCAGGCCCATGACTCGGCTGTCAAAGCGCTGGCTGTGGATGCCACCGAAAGCTGCTTCATCAGTGGCTCGGCCGAAGGCAACATCAAGGTATGTTCGATTTACTCTGGGGCTACACTGAATTCTGACATGATGCATTTGAAAATAGTTTTTTTCCCCCAGCATCATCAAAAATAATGTGAAATGGAAATCATAATGCATAATTTTATTACGTAAAGAGACGTATTTGAGTGAAACTGGCTCAGTGTTCTCGCTTAATGATGGCTGGAGGGGAGGGACGGTAAACATGACATGATACTATTGGTTAATATTTTTTACCTACCCATGCGTGCATGGTGACGGCATAGGACATTGGATTATGATGGATTCATGCTATAAAACAAGAATTGTGTCTTTAAGTGGTTGATCAGTATCAGTAGGTTGTCTTTAATGACAACTATTTTGTAATATATAATGTATATTATAATATTTAGTCACAGTCATTCAAAAATGATCTGGATGAAACACCTTTCATAAACGTAGAACATTATGCGTAGTGGTTTATATGGTGGGCTTCTGTGCAGGTATGGAGCATGTCGACGCAGTGCCTACTGCACACATTTCCGAACGAGCATGCCCGGCACTCCCTGTTTCGCAACCTGGGCACGGGCGTCATGCAGCTCGAGACCGCGCCGGCCAATCACGTCTTCTCCTGTGGTGCTGATGGCACAATGAAGATGCGTGTCCTGCCTGACCGTGTCAGTGCCTACACCAACAATGTGAAGAATGATGTGAAGTTCATCATGTAGCACATTTGTCGAGTTCGGAGCTACTTTTGCACAGGGTAAGATGAGCAATATGAACCACTGGGTGAGAGGGAAGTTTGACCCTCAGTTGGAACACTGAGCAATCATTGTTTTGAAAATCTAGGCTTGAGACGTACAGTGACTAAATTTTAGACGATGGACTTCTCTTGTCTCACTTGAATCTGGATCAAGCATAGAAACAGCATTATACTTAAGCACATAATAGGATACATTTGACCCTTTTTTTTAAATACATTACATGGGTAGTTAAATCATACTGGAACATGTATACCAGATAAGTAAGCCTTAAATAATCAATCTCTTGCTAAGCAGTGTTGTGATTGTGATCTAGATTAAAATAGTGAAAAGTGCCCTTATATTTATACCTAAAGTACATCAAACTTGGACCTTTGTGACATCTATTGGTTCAGGTGGGGGTTGTGAATTTCTTTGCATACTGTAGCTTACAACTTGCATTTAACGGTGTGTGCTAGTTTCTACTTGTATCCCTAATGGTATGAGCAAGGTATTGTGTAATAAGAAACAGTATTAAAGTTAGTTGTGGCCTGGTCATGAACTGGTCATCAGCACAGGCAATCGTAAGTTTTTAAGCTTTTTTTTTCTTTCTTTCTTTCAAAAACAAACATATATATATATATATATAATTCGTGAAAATTCTTTAGTAAGAAAGATAAGGATTTTCATATAAAGCACTTTTCAGTAGTTAACCCAAAAAAAAAAAAGGTTTCTGCATTTACATGTGTACGTAACTGGAATTGCCTTGCCATAGTCCATTACAAATAAATGCTGTTGCCTCCAACAAATATATTTTGCAGATTTTGGTCCATCAGTGTCTGGCTGACAGCTAATCTTTTCTAGGCTTTGCTTTTGTCTTCTCTGATTCAACAACTCTAAACTTGCTAAACATCAACCCGCTGTGCTCGCTCTCCAGAACGAGCAATGACCTTTCTCTCCCTCATGCTGCCAAAGTTAAACTCCTCTCATTTCATCATTTTATGACCCATTTGAATCAAAGGTAATGGGTACACATAGGCTATCGATGGTGAATAAGTAGTTATACTGATGTTTTTGTCAGCCTTTGCACAAGAATCAAACTAAACTGTGTAAAAATGTACATTAGCTTTATTTCAGGGAGCAACTGAAACAATTTTATTTATGTAAATATAAAATCAAGAATATCTTGATTGTATACTCAATTAACTGCAGATCATTTAAAAACCATTTGGTTTAACAGAAGGAATGTTTTGATTAGTGTGTCATTTATAGTAGATCTTGCAAATTATACGCTTAATACACTCTTGTTTTTGTTTTTAGAAATGCCTTCAAGGTGCATTTTTTTTTTTTTTTTTCTTCCTTTTGCTTTTAAGCTATTGTATATGAGTGACACTTCACACCCTGGTGTCATTCATGTCGTACCCACAGGTTAAAAAAAAAAGTAGTGACCCGTTATCAATAGGATCTTATATTAAAATGGCTAAACTAGGAATCAATCAACTGTAGTTGTAGCGTATCAGGCTTTCTCCCTTTAATCTCTGAAATGTGAATATACACAAATACATCTAATTTTATAATGGATATGAAGATTACTGTAAATTGAAATATGTAACATCAAATGCAATGTTAAAAATAAATCAACTTGATGCAACATTTCTAAGTGTGTGTGTGTGATTTTCTGGAGTTTACCGAAAGGGACGAGAATAATTTCCTCCAGGCATTACACAAAAGTGAGCTTTATTACAAATTAACAGCACATATTAAACATATTTTAGTTGCATGTTTTGTGTACCAGAGGTTTGACTAAGCAACATTTTCTAGTCGAACAAATTCTCTATGAATTTTATTATCATTATTATCGTGTTAGGCTTCATCAAAAAAAAGTCAAAGCAGTAAATTAAAACTGAATGCAAGTCATATAAATGTCTTGATTAATATTAATGAAACACCATGCATTCTACTGATCGATTACCTGATTAGCTCTTTGTCTACTGTTAAACAAACTTACATTGTAATATAATATGAAATTATTCCAGATTTTTTAGTAACATTAACATGTAGTTGTATTTTGTTACCCAGCTTAAGTTTGATTTGAAAAAGGCTAAAGGTGTAACGTACTGAAACTTGGGCCTAACAAAGACTCGCAGGAAAACATAATAAAAACATCTCATGCCCTTAACATGAATATGGTTATTTTTCTTCATCATCCTGTATATGAACTGCTTTTTTTCTTCATTAGTGTTAGACATTAATTCTCTTACCATTCACTATTGATGCATATCTTGTAGAAAATGTTGGATGTTCTGGAAATGATTACCCATACACCCGCAATAAAACCGAGTGTCGAAGTCTGCACTGCACTAAAGCGTTGAATGGTTTGGAGACTCACAGCTTGGCATAATCCTTCAGTATTGTCTCCAGTTTCTGGCTCAGCATGATATTCCCTCTGACTTTCAATTTGCCAGCGAAAAACGCCTAAGGGGAAAGCAAACAAAACACCACTGCTCTCTGAACAACAGGATTACTGCAGTAGATTACTCGTGGCGTTCACACATCTGGGTGAATCAAACTTCATTTTTCACATAAACTGTGATAGAAAACACTACCTTCTGAGGGTTGAGCTTCCCCAGCACCACATCCATGAAATCCTCATCACCCACAGTAAACGTCACATCGGTTTTGCCACTGTATGGACCCTTATGAAGTGCACCTTGCGCTGTCTTTAGATCAATGGCTGTATATATATAGATTGAAGAATAAGCTCACCAATGGGGGGAATACAAATAAAGAAAATGATCTTACATTAACAGGGATAAATATGAACCAGAACTGTACCACATAGGGGCAACTGCAGAGTTTTCCCTACTGTTACCACACCAAACACAAATGATCAGGTGTGTCAGCAGTAGAGAAAACGTCAAACTGTGCAAGGCAGTGGGTCCCCAAGACAGAGGCCATTGAACTGTAGTGATTAGGAGGCTAGAGATTTCTGTCCTCCAACTTGATAAATTCCTTAAATTTTTTAAATAATTTGATAACTTACTCCACTGGGCAGCTATCTTTCCTCCTTTGGTAATTTCCCATCCAAAAATGGCATTAACTTTCTTCACAAGTTCAGCACCCATGTCTTTGATCCGGCGTCCAATTTCAGCAAACACCAAGTCACTCTGAAGTCCATCGGTCTACGAAGCCAGAACTTTGTGATTATATAATCATCTTTTCATATCTATGAAAATGTCATATTAATGGGAATGATGCATGTACCTCTGCTGGAGTAGTGCTGGTCAAAGCATCGGGGGCTGCATGTAAATCTACATATGCTCCAGATAACACAACAGCTCCCGTCTCCTTCACCTGAACAGCCAGAACAAATAAGTAAATGATTTTGAAAGCTGGAATAACAAATATGATGAAATAATAAATACAGCATTTCATAAACCCTTACACACTGACAAAAAAAGTAAACAAGCACTTATTCTCACTTTGCACTGGAAGTGAACTCTGTTTCCCTCTTTCCACATCTCTGTCTGCAGAGACTGGCCCGGTAGCACTGGCTTCACAAATCGCACCTACCCGAAAAGAGAGGAAGCGGATTGTAAACTAATATAAATAAAAGCAATGCTATTAACAATGCCTGTATCAAACAACTGCAGGCAACGATATTACATCATTTGTAAATCACTAGATACGAGTTATGTGTCTGTTATGAATGTTTTATGAGGTTCTTAAGTGGCAACACCACGTGCGTTAACTTCACCTTAATAGATTTGAATCTGGAAACGTCATTCCCAGCATACTGCCTCAGGACATGGCGGGCGGCAAACCCAAAGGAGCATAGTCCATGCAGAATGGGGGATTTGAATCCTAAAGTTTTGGATAGCTTTTTAAGCACTGCCTATTAACATTTTAGTACAAAATGTTATTACTGTAATTGGGTCTAAAAATGACCTCACATTTAAAGAAGGGACCAATTCCCGTTTCTTACCTCCCATTGCGGCAAAGCTTGGGTCTATATGAAGAGGGTTCCAATCACCACTCAACCTGTACAAAGCAGCCTAAAATGCAGAAATGAGGTTTTTGATAATATCATCGATCAAAAGAATATGTTACTATTTTTTTCCTTATGTTGTTAAATTGGGAAATAGGTCCAACCATAATATCTCTATACACATCATTGTAATGTCTACTAAAAGAGTATTTCATATGCTGCTCTCTGTTATACCATCACCTACAAAATACTCAGAGAGCACAGCTTCATACAATCAAGTATACCAACCATTATCTTTAATGTGTAATGTTTTATTATCCATTCAATAACTAGATTTATGACCTATTGTCATATGTTACCATCATTAGAACTGATTCTACCTGATCTTTGGTGGTTTCATCAACCATTACTGCATCAGGTGCTCTGTTTGGAGGTGGAACTGTGGCCTGGGGAAGAGGAAGAACAACTACTTTTAATCATGAACAAATAGGAATAAACAAACAAACATATTAGATGATACCATGCTGTACAAGGCTAGAACCTAGAATGTGCATTACCACTGCTTTATCTGATGTCCTCTTTCCTCCAAAACCACCAGCACCAACAATAAACAATGAGAACTGATTGTAGCAGACCAACTCTTGGTTGCTGTATGTGTAAACTGCAGAAAAGAAAAGAAAGCCAAATACCGTATATGCAGTATCAACTTTGTACCATTTGTGTTATTTCTAGCTCAGTAAACACTGGCTATTTAAAACTAAGTAGTTCTCACTCAATACCAATTAAATACAGTACTGAGTATTAGTCTCATTTAATCCCAGTTAAATACAGTATAGTAATTAGTTCATTCTCTTAAAAAATAAAAATTCACCATCCAGGAGTATGACTAAGCCAGACCCTTTGTCGAGGACATCTGCTATCGATGCCTTCGAGGTCAGCATTCCTAGAAAGTAGATAATAGTTAAACCAGAGGGTTAAAAGAAGAAAAAAAAACAACTGATCATAAACATCTATGGAAAAACAGGCATACCTGAAGTGGGCAAAGGTTTGTACAACTCCAAGTACTGCTCTCCATGCAGGAGCTACAAAAGAGAATCCAGGAAAAGCTGGTTTAAGCATCAAGGATAACAAAAATATTCCTCCAGTTCACTCCGTACCCCCTTAAGTGCAGAAATGAGTGTGATGGAAACATTGTGCAAGAATGATGAAATGACCAAAGTGATCCAGCAAAAACCGTGGTGAGAGTGATAGTAGCTGTGTGCATATAACAAATCACACAACTGGAAAGCATTCTAGTTGCTCACCCTGGTGGGGTCAAAATTGAGCCCTGGAACAGAACTGAGCCATCCACCTAGCATTGACGCCTGGGCTGGGATAACCCCAAATGTAGGCAGGCAGCTGAACTCCTCGTGACCTTCATAGAGGAACTTGAGGTGGTCGGCCTCCCTGGTAGACATGCCTACTCCAAGGGCATACAGGATGCAGTGCATGTCGGTGTAGCTAAAGGTGGTCTCGGGAAGCATCTTCCCCACAGCTTCTGCCTGCAGAAATACAAGTATAATTGTGGTGACTTGAAAAACACTAAACTGAAGTATTATTTAAAAAGATGTACCTTTTGTCTATGTTTGTTCATGGCTTGTACACAGTATGTATCAAAAAGTGAACACGAGTATACAACCATACCATAAATTTATGCAACTGAATGTGCTGCATATGCCATACTCACAGGGTTGATGCCTGATGCTGTTGAGGTCACAGCATTCGTTGGATTGGCTCCAATTCTTTCCTCAGCCTCCACTTTCGACAGCACATCCACCAGCAAGTGCATCGACTCTTAATAACAGAGCGCAAAAAGGACAGAATGTTTAATTAATTAATCCACTCATAAGACAAAGATAGCAACATGCTCAACCCCAACAACACAAGTGATGAGCACTACAAAGCCATGCTAATAAGCCTTTTTGCAACCCTCCCACCTCCGTACAACACAACCTGAGGGCAGCAACAGTAAGCGAATGCAGACAGGAGAATAAAACACCTTTCTGCAGAGACTTGCTTCACTCTTCTAACTTCTATTGTTTTAAACTTGCTTATTGATCACTGTTGATAGGAATCATCATGTGTTTCAATTATGTACTTGCATACGTGTTTGCAGGCACGTGTAAAGACAGACCCCATGGAGGGGCTTGAGTGCCTGCTCTTTTACCCTCAGACTGTAAAAGTGCCCTCTTGGCCAGTGTGTATAATAATAAATGATGGGTCTGGAGTGCAGTCTCACGCCTGGCTGCACCACTATTCAAAATTCGCCTTGGCAAGGCACAATTGGCTCAGCCTGGTGGCTACAGCTAATGGGTTCTCATGTTGGTCTTCAAGAGCTTCATTGCTCTTGAGCAACCCCTCTGGAACAGAACTGGCTGCCTGTGGATAATTCATCTTAGTCAACTCTGACTTGTTACTGATGTTGTGTTTTAATTATGAAATTACATCATGTTATTATATGTTTAGACTAGCCAGTTGGCTACAATTATCAATTGCCTACTCACAAGCAAGCTGTCTAGCCAGTGTAACAACAACAGTAGGCTAGTTAACGTTACCTCTTTTGTCATGCTGGACAAATTATAAATACAGGCTTATATGCAATGTCAAGTTTTGCCTAAGTGATTGGTTATAGTCTCCTCCTGTCTTTCTAGAAATGTTAGAGCCAGATAGTTTAGTTCGTTGGTTATAGGATCTTGTTCCAATCACCGTGGCATTGGCATGTTTATAATTTTAGTATTGTTTTGGGCATTGGGAAATAGGAAGTAAATATGAACACTGCTATATTAGGCAAATATACCTCAATAAAAGGCAAAATATAACAATAAACAGGCTATACCTTTTCAGCCATGTACATGGGTGTGTGCGTGTATGCATGTATGCATGTATACATATATACACATACATATACACACACACACATACCTATATATCTAATATCTATATCTCATTATATATTGTATACATACAATATATACAGTCAAGCCGGAAAGTCTGCACACCCCTTTCACCTTCTCCACGTTTCATTACATTACAGACTTATTC
>JAOUQW010000029.1:1541980-1554944 GCA_028565825.1 Olivaichthys viedmensis | reverse complement strand
CACACACACACACACACACACACACACACACACTCTCACACACACACACACACACACACTCTCACACACACACACACTCACACACACACACACACTCTCACTCTCTCTCTCACACACACTCCCACACACTCACACTCCCACACACACACTCTCACACACACAATCTCACTCTCTCTCTCACACACACTCCCACACACACCTATCAAGTTATAAATGACTGCTGGCTCAAGTGCTCTGACACGAAGCTTTTCAGTTCTGCAGTGCTTGGCAGGATTTCACCTTTGTTGAGGAGGAAGAGGGAAGAGGAAGGGTAAGTGTTCAACATGGACCTCAATTCTGTGAATGTAGATCTTGTAAATATGCTTGTACGTGTTGTACTGTTTACTCAGAAGTTTGTCTGTATTTTTATTTTTTTGCGTATTTACTCAAAAGGAGCAGCCAGGCGCATCAAATGGTCCTAGGTTTCTAGGCCACGTCTTCTAGTCACGGGCGCCAGATGCTTCAAATCCAGTTCTCATACTGGGTTGTCGTCGTCGTCGTCCTCCTCCTCTTCCTCATGAACACCGGTTTTTCCACATTTCCCAAAAACCTTTCACGTCCTTAAAATCCCCAGTCATCACCGAGATGCGCATGCTGTTTGGTCAAATCCTGCTTATAACATCACCTGGTTTTGTAAATGAGCTGTGAAGATTTTTAATATACTGTTAATGTTATGCTATAATGGTAAAAATGTTTCTAGGTGCAATGCTTAAAGAACAAACATAATTTAATATCGGCACTGTCGCTGCAGCGAAAGGGTCATCCTATCTAAGCAGATACCGTGATATACCACAAACTTGTTAAAGATTGTACAGTTATCATACCATACCATTCCTATTTAAAAAGGGACTATAATTATAATTCATTCAGTCATTCATCTTCAGTAAGTGCTTTATCCTGGTCAGGGTTCCTGTGGATCCGGAGCCTATACTGGGAACACTGGGCTCAAGGCAGGAACACACCTTGGATGGGAAGCCAGTCCATCACGGGCCACCACACACACACATTCACGCCTTGGGGACAAATTAGAGTAGCCAGTCCACCTACCGACATGTTTTTGGGAGGTGGAAGAAAACTGGAGTACCTGGAGGAACCCCTTGTGAACACGAGGAGAACATGTAAAACTCTGGACACACAATAACCTAAGCTCAGGATCGAACCCGAGACTCTGGAGCTGTGAGGCACCAACACTATCTGCCGCACCACACATAATCATAATTAATTAGTGGATTAATTCGCTAAATGACCTGCACTCCGATCAACAACGTTCAGATCACTAGTTAGTAAAAATTTTCCTCTTTCAGAAAACAGAAAATTGTCTGGTGTTGTAAGTTGTAAGTACATTATGGGTTGAAAATGTCTTGCTTCTTGGATAAATTCATTTATTAATACTGCTGATTTTAAACCAGCCCTCCCCATCTGAAACATGAACAAACTTTATATGCAAACTTTTGATTAATGTTATTTTCTGACTCGTTTTTCTTCCTAAAAAAAAAATCCTCTCTTCTTTAAGAGGTCGCCTCTTTATGTTGTTTTTCCCGTCTTTTTACCAGGGTTACCTTGGACATAATGCTAACAGAACATGGATGCTCCTGAGTATTTGGACTTGGATGAGATTGATTTCACTGATGATTTAGCTGTAAGTAAATAGATGGTGATGCAATAAGAATATTGATACTGATATACCTACAACAAATGTTATTTACTGAAATATATAACATGGATCTATTCATTGATTACTTGGGTAATTAACTGAGGTTTTTAGTTATTTGCATTGCAAAGAGGCCAATGTAGACTGGAGCTATATTAAAACCACTGGTGACTATTCAATTCCCTTTAATTATAGTGTAATTTTGCTGTTTTTCAGGAACATAAAATTTAATTATGGCATAAGCTTACATTATATAATGAAACATCTCAAGATCTCAAGATTTGTGTGAACATATACTCACTGTGTGATGAAGTTTGATAAATAATGTCTAATATGAAATTTGATCCAAAAGTTTTTGTGCAAGTGGCTATAACTAAAGTTGATGTGCAAGATTGCTGTGGTTTCCTTCGCAGTACTCATCGAAGAACATTCCAGAGGTTTGTCGGAGAAATGAAGGACAGGCAGAGGAGAGACAAGGTATGTGTGTTGCTGGATACTGAAGACATTATGAATATAACCTAAGCCGGGTGAATGATAAATAAGACTAGTCTAGTTGCTTTCATGCAGTAATATGGTTACAGGATAACAGTAGTTCTGATATAATGTACTTGCTAACGGCATGTTCCAGTAATTTAATCCACACTTGTGTGATTATAACTTGTTTTAGCTCCTGGCATCAACTGGAGTCGAAGTGCCTCATCACACAGCGGAAGTGGAATCAAACCCACTGGAATTGCTGATGTGTACAGCAAATTCAGACCTGTTAAAAGGGTCTCGCCACTTAAACATCAACCAGAGGTGTTGGACACCGAGACTGAAAGCAAGAGTCCTGGACAAAATGTAGAGGGAAACAAGGAAGATTCATCCCCGAAAGGGCTCCAAGCAAGTGTGAGTCCATGTGATGTTCAGGCACTTAAGTGCAAAGCTATTAGTAATGGAGCACTTTTTGGGGAACTGGAGCATTATGACTTGGACATGGATGAGATACTGGATGTCCCATACATTAAATCCAGCCAACAAATGGCCACTCTGCCCAGAGCGGCCTCTGAGAAGCGGACCTCAGGGAGTAGTGCTGCTGATAGATGTGTAGGCCTCAAGGCGTCGTCCCTTGCTCATCCTGAGAACCTGAGTGGTGGTACGCAGTTTTGTGTACTCCCACCTGTTAACTGGCCGGACATGAGAAAGTCGAAGTCAATGGATCCAGACTATCTCAGGGCACACACAGCTGGATATGACCACTCCCCAAGCTCCCTGCACCGCTCTATATCCGAAGCAGACAAACTCTTATCAAGCAAACCATTTTCAGATGCACCAACCCATAAGGCTGGCACAGACTCTGCTGTCAGCCAGCCTGTATTCCATATTCAGGGAGGTTCAGTGGGAAAGCTAGACAATAGCAAGCCTTGGAGCAGTTTGAACGTATTTGGAGAATGTGATGAAGAAACTAAGAAGTCTCACAATATAATCAACGTTGTGCGGGAGGGCCAGATCTCGCTCTTGGTAAGGAGTCCACTAAAATGGTTGAAACCTGCATTATGTGTTTGTGATAAGAAATGATAAAGCAGATGTAATGTTTGTCCTTCCGCAGCCTCATTTTGCGACCGAGAACCTGGAACTAATTCGAGATGAGGACGGAAGCAATCTTCTTCATATCTCTGCTGCACAGGGACACGCAGACTGCCTGCAGCACCTGACCTCCCTCATGGGGGAGGACTGTCTCAATGAACGCAACAACCAGCAGCTCACTCCTGCTGGTCTAGGTGTCAAGGTGAGCCGAATCTTCATTGGAAAACTTGCTCTTAGTTATGGGGGAAAAAACAAAAAAATCTCTGGTTTACTCCATTTGTAGGCTTAATCTGGTTAATTTAAACTGTCCTTTAGATAATATGTTATTGCATCTCTGAATAGAATGGGCACCTGGAGTGTGTGCGCTGGATGGTGAGTGAGACGGAGGCCATCGCTGAGCTTAGCTGCACACGGAACCACCCAAGTCTCATCCATTATGGAGCACAGTATGGCCAGGTGCAGATTCAATAAAGAGTAAAGTCAAACAAGTTATTCGTTTTCTAGATTGATCACTTATGCATTTGAGTTGACTCTTTGCTTCAGGAAAGGATTTTATTGTGGCTCCTACAATTTATGCAAGAACAAGCCATCTCATTGGACGAAGTGGATCAAAGTGGGAACAGTGCAGTGCATGTTGCTGCTCAGCATGGTCATCTAGGCTGCCTTCAGGTACAATTCAGGTTCATTCAGGTTGTGTAATTTATATCAAAAGCTTGAGAAAGGGTGTTTTTCTATGGGACAATGAAGTTGGAAACAGGATACAGGTCTCCCGCCTGCTTCCTGTTAGTTTAGGCTGGTCAATCATTTCCTCTTCTTTTCACTAGTCAGCAGTGAGGGGACGTGTGGGCACATCACTATGAACATAGGACTGTTTTTTTTAAGAATTGAGATTTTTGGGGTTAGCCACAGAGCAGAATTTAGATTCAATAAAACATAATTCCATAGTGCACAGAAATACACTGAACGCTTAAATGTGCTGTTCTTAAAATTAACTGTGCCCATTAAAGCTACATGTTTGCAGTGACTTATCGTTTGGATTTTGACTTCTATTGCTGTATCTTTACCCAAGACGCTGGTGGAATATGGCTCAAATGTCACAGTTCAGAACCAGCAGGGCGAGCGACCATCCCAGTGTGCTGAGCGGCAAGGTCATACCACCTGTGCGCGTTACCTGGTTGTGGTGGAGACCTGCATGTCTTTGGCTTCACAGGTGGTCAAGCTCACCAAGCAACTACATGAGTAAGCAGTCTGCAAAAGCAGCTTTTAATTTTCATTCAAAAGATAAATAAAAGGTCCTGAACAAAATCACTGTTTAAAAAATGATTCTCCTGCAGACAAACTACAGCACGAATAGCACTCCAGAGTCAATTGCAACTGCTTTTACAGTCCCAGGATTCCAATGGAAGACCACGGTCACCCAGGTCTGCTCTTCTCTTCTCATTATATCGCATGACTTGTGTCTCATTGTTCTCCCACAAGGTACTACCATTAGATTTATGTGGAACGTTTTTAGATTCCATCTCATAAAACACGCTATCGTGTCAATCACTTTTCTATTAGTTTCCTTTTTCCTCCGGCTGAGGCTTGGCCTGAAATGACCCTGACTGCGGAGGTTACCCCCGGCGATGGGCAGTGGGTGCTGAGGCAAAGGCATGTGGACTCAGAGTCAGTCCTGCACAAGCTCCAGGGAAAAGAGAGCGCTGAGAGAGTGGTCACCAAGGAGAAGACGTTCCAAGAGGAGACGGAAGAGGGCACCAGCGGCACAGACTCGGGCACAGGGCCACTAAGGAGACCAGGCATGGTGGAGAAGCGGGATCTGAAACTCGCCCGCCTCAGGCAGATCATGCAGCGCTCCCTCAGCGAATCAGACACAGACTCGTACCCCCCCGATGAGTCCAAGCAGTCCACGGGCACCTCCAGACCAGAAAGGCCGAGCCAGCTTCCCATAGCTGAGAGCGAGGAACAGGTGTCTGGCGTGCAGTTTGTGATGAAGAAGCATACCTCGGCTGCAGAGCGCAAGTTCTCATTTGCGCTCAGAACTTCCAAATCCATGGATGGATACAATCACTCACCAACATCAGAGAACAGCGATCCTGATCATGAAACAAAAACTGACTTGTCAGGTGAATTCGCAGAATTTAACAATGGGCAAAAAGTCACAAGTCCAAAGAGTGCTCTTAAATCGCCGTCCTCTCGTAGGAAAACATCACAGAACCTTAAACTCAGGGTGACTTTTGATGAAGCACCGGTTGTCCACAAGGATGGTCAAGCAGGGGAGGTTAAAGTAGCTTCTGGTAAAGAAAAGACTTCAGAATCAGGGAAACGACCCTTTGGAACATTTCGCTCCATTATGGAAACATTGAGCGGAAATCAGAACAGCAACAACAATAACGCTCAAGGCACATCTGCTGGCAAGCACTCGCTTTCTAGTTCCGCACAGAGTTCATCTGGGAAAAAGGCCAGTCCAGGGGGTCTGTCGAAATCTAAAAACAAGACCAGCGCTGTTTAAGTGCCTTTCTCCAAGAGTGCTGAGCAAAACTGTGCCCTATTATTTTATTATCAAGTATTTAGTATAAAACCTGAGTGTTTTCAAAGGAATTGGTGGTAAATGAGGTTGAAGCATCCAACTGTATGTACTTGACATAAATGACCGACCAAAACACTTTAAAGCATACATTTAGAAATCGGACACTTGTTGAATCAGAATTTTGCAATTTTCTCTGGGTCACTGTATATAATATAAGAAAAACACGTGTATTTTCCATACATAGATACAATAGATAAGTGGAATTGTTTAAAATGATTATTTAACATCACTGTGATTTTGTACAATCATGATTTCATTTTACAATTGTATGAGACTCGGTGAGAAAAAAAAACTGTTTTTGCTCACGATTGTTTTCGAAACTTGATTGCAATGCAAACCATAAATAATAGTTTAATGACTTTTCTACAGGTCTTTGTGTTAGGAAATGACATGAATATTTATGACCACTAAATTTCATCCAGAACAGTGCTGCATCACATTGCTGAACTAGAGTGCACAGTATTACACACTGAAAGCTGTACACTTCACATTGCTCAAGAATGTTTCCTGATTCACAATTAACAATCTTTTCATCATTAATTAGATGTTTTATCTGTACTGTTTGGTTTTTTTTCTTTTCTTTTTAAACCATATTTATGAGTTATAATTTAAATATTATGTTTGAAGCAAAGAAACATTATTTCAACCAATGTAACACCCCAAGATAAAAAATAAATAAATGCATTTAACTGTAAACTGTGTTAACTGTCTGTCCTCACAATTAAAAAAAAAAAAAAGACATAAATTGATGGCATTTTTAAAAATTGCATACATTTCTTACTTATGCATACATGTCTAGGCATTGTTTCCCATCTCGGTCTATATGGTGTATTTAGTAATGAATAGGGAGAACATGATTACATTAAGTATACTTTCACAAAGGGTCAAAGTATATGACAAGAAGTCTCTCATATATGTTTTTAGGATAATGTACTACAAGCATGTCAGAACTGCCTTGTTGCCATTCACAAACCATACAGTACACAGCAGCAGCTTTATGTTCCCCTCCAGTGAGAAGTGTGTTTAATTTTTTACAAAAACCAATACCTGGGGAGGCTGCGTTTTTGTAAGTGAAGTTAAGCTGATGAATTAGCCCTCGTTCATTGGACAACAGTTTGAGGCAATATCCAAGGGAGTCATTCCGCACCTTTGAGGAGGCAGGCAGTTTAATTGGTGATGGCGTGGGGCTGCGAGAGGAACGTTTAGGCACGGGGCCCACAGCCTGTTGTGTAGCATGAAAATGGAAGAGACAAGCGCTTGATTTGACAGGAGGAGTCATATATAGATTTTTGTGTCCATTGTTTTGGCTTATTTGTGTGCACTTTACTCAGTCAATCAAATATAATTGACACCACTGGGCTCTGTTGTTTCCGGGATGACAGCAGTTAATGCCAGTGGAAGAAAAAAAAAAGGCCGGGAGGAAAGTTCTTCTGGTGAAGGATGGGGAAAGGTTTCGGCCAGACCTGTGACAATTTTTCACACTTCAACAGCATTAATTGATGTAATGACGGCGATGATGGATACTGATATATGCAACCTTTTTAAATAAAAACTAATTATACCATGCCAAAGTCATTTTTGCCTGTTGGTTTGAACAAGGTTGCAAATGAAATTGTGCCAATATTTTTTGAGTATGTACAATAATGTATAATATAATGTATAATAATGTATAATGTACAATGTACAATAATCTCTAAATATTTTTTAATGTACAAATGACTAAATTGACTAAATCCTAATGACTACATCAGAAAGCTAGACCACATTAGGTAGGCCGCATGTTAAGGCTGTCCTCTTAAGTTAGCCCGATGTGTTGAATTGACATTTAATTATTGATTTTGTTTGCTTGTTTTTGTTTAGTTTCATTTATTTCTATGTATTGTGTCTAAGGGACTAGATTGTAAATGAACGGTGATGGTGCTGTAGAAGGCCAGAAGAGGGAAGCATTGCTTTTTTAGCATTGCTGCTGTTAAACACAGAAGGTGAATTTAAACATATATTCCTAGCAATAATAAACTAAAACTAAAACCAGTCAAACCTATCAAAATGTTCATTATGTGCATGTACATTTAGCAAATAATATGTATATTTTATATTATATTAGACTGCAGCAAAGTATGTCACTTGTGTAGCTTTCTGTCAGTCAGAGCACTGAGTGGACATGTTGAGTGGTGATTCCTGTCTTTGGAAATGTGCCCTCTGACCAGCTCTCAAGCTGCCTGCCCTGAGAAATTGTTCAAGACAGATGACAGTTATCATTCCTGTTCTTACAGGCCCACTTCAGGAGAATGGACAAAAATAATTGTATAAAACACAATAATTCAAAATTTCCACTCAAACAATATGAGTAACTACTTAACTTTCCTCTGAACTTCTTTTTTTTTTTTTTATAATAGTATTTTCTCTCAAAAACATATGCGGCAAAAATACTGACAACCATTAAGACTATTTAAAATAAATGCAAACAAATTGTCATCCTTGAAAATATTCAGGTTTTTTAAATTGTTCTTTAATGGGGAAAACAAAAGAGACAGATGGTTGTAGACTTGCACAAGTCAGGTAATGGATATGAAAAATACACAGGATTTTGCAATTAAGGGCAGAATTGAAACTGAAATTGAAAGTCCGGGAACAGTCAAAGGTTTACCAGGAAGAGGACTCATGAGTTTCCAACCTTATTAGACATTACAGGAAAAGGCTCAGGCTTCACCAAAGAATAATTGTGGGGGTGCTGATCATTTTGAAAACTGCAGAAACAAATGCACTTAAGAATGTTTAAGCTTAAAATATTAATGATGGCATTTTATTCATGTTGTAGTATATACATTTTTGTTCATTTTCGTGAAGGGTGCCAATAATTCTAGAGTTTACTATATATCCTAAATTTAGTTTAAGCTCCTGCCCAAATATTTTTTATCATAAGTAAGTAATATCATAAGGAACATTTTCAGTTATATCTCTTCATGTTTCTACTTCACTTGTAAATACACGACTCCACCACATACCACCACAGCCATTCCATACCTGTCACAAAATATTGTTTATAGGTTTTTTGGACTAATAAAACTTCTTCTATATTATTATTATTATATTATTATTACTCTATTCATTACAAAATGGTGGCCAAACGGTGCTACCCATAACACTTACAAAGACATAAAGTCTAAATTGGGATATTAGAATGTAGAGTGGGATTGGAGTGTATCCAAACTATTTCACATGATGTGCCATATAAATCTCTGTCCCATTGGATCAGCAGAAATACTTTTAAAGAAAACACTGCCATTGTTCCAAATTAAGCATTTGATTATTGAAATAAAGTCTGAAGAATGCAAGTTTTTTTCTCCCAGTATTTTTTTTGCCCACTAAACTGAACTGCTTCTGCTCTTTTAAAGACACTATGGAAAAGAATGAAAGGAATACAATCTTTCCAAATGTTCCCCCTAAACTACACAATTTTCATTCACATTTAATTTAAAAGTATATTGCATACCTCTGTTTTTTGAAGATAAAGGTACACAATATATATATTTGATTTTTTATCTGAGGCTATTTAACCTCAGCCTCAGGTGAAGTGAGACAGGAAGGGTATGGAGCATAATTGCAGCAAAAAACAGCATAGATTTTTTTTTTCAATCTAGAACCCTACAACAGAGTGTTTCTTTGTCAGACAGGGTTCCAAGTAGAACCCTTTAGGAAGCTAAGAACCCATAACTTTGCAAGGAACCCTTCAGGAACTCTTTTTTTTTCTAGGAGTGTATCCACCAATACAGTAGATACATGTCTACTGCCTACAAATTAGCACCAAACAGAGGGTGTAGAGGGACCCAGGTCTCCTCCAGTGCAAATGAAACCTGTCACAAGATCTTTGCAGAACTGCAGCATTGCCAAGTTACTTAACGTGTTCTTCCGCACATGTGCTTGCGCTTTACTGGGGTGCACGACCTTGGACATGCATGAGTGGCTACAATTTGCAAGATAGTCTGCAAATGCTTCCCTTCCAGCGAGAACACGTCTTCTCTGACCACTGACACTACATGGCATAGCGGGGGGTTTGAACCTCCTACTGCCCATCACCTTACCACCTGCACACACTGCACTTAAAGTCTTTCACTGGGCGCCTTCTTTAATCACACTAATACCAAGGTTGTCAAATATTTCTGCTGAATATTAATATTTTCTTTCCTTACAAATATACTTTTTATGCTACAGAGCATATCATGTCTCACCAAGCCTTTCATTGTGTAAAGCTTCTTGTACATAGGCACTGGTGTCGGTGTCCTTCATTCATTGGAATGGCTCCTTTAACTTATTCCATTGATCTCTGAGCATTTCCCATTAAGCCAGCCAGTTATGTTCGAGAGGAGAGAGCTAAAGAGTCTTAGGCTGCCAGTGGAGGCCTCCTGCCTTGGCCTCTGGAGAATGGTAGGAACTGAAGCCCATCATTTAGGCCAGTGTTCCTCCATCCACCTTATTTGCTGTAAACAGCAGTTCATTACAGCAAGCCACACATGCAGTGCGTTGTCATGGCTCAATGCCACGGTTCAGCTTGTTTGCAATTCTCTTGTCGCAGTCGCATGAGAAAAAGACATCCCTCGGGACCTGCCCCTGAGTTCTTAAGCAGTTAAGGCTTGAGGCGACAGTGAAGTGCAGGGATTACAAACAATCCTTCCCTTCTTTGTCTTGTTTCATCATCTGGAAGCGTTTTTAATGTTTAGATTAGGTTTGAAATACAGACAGATAACATATTCTGAGTTTTATCAAATCATATAGCTCAACTGCATTCCAAATGGAAGTAAAACATGGCTGAGCTATTTACAGTATTCAGTTAGACATGTCTGAAAATATTAATTGTCTTCAGGAGGTTACGAGGGTACTCACTCGCTACTGTTAGTAGAAACTGTGCAGAAAACCTATTTTATTTGTACAGTACAGCAACAGCAAAATCACATTGGCCCTTATTTAAAGGCTGCGGTCCATTCTGAAGTGATGAAGCCTACGCAGTATACGGTCTATGGGGCAATGGACACTTTGCTCCTGGGATTCTTTGAGCTGTTATTACGCTAAATGGGCAACCGGGAAGTTTACCTATAAATGTAGGTCAAATTTAATTACAAAACATTACATTTAGTAATAGTAAATTGTAACAAAAAGGAATAAAATAGCTGAAAGAAGTGCTGCTGCAAATAAGCTTTTTGATAGAGGTTTCATATTTTTATCGCTACCTACCTCAGGTAACAGCTCATGTACATATGTATTTGCGTCTGTGCATTTCCAAAATCAGACTAAGTGAACTGCAACTGCTAAATGAAATTGGTGGCAGTGTGGGGAAGTTTTCACTTCTTAGTCCATCTGTTCATTATTAAATTGCGATACTTGTTCTTGTTTACATAAGTTTCAGTAATTGTGCGATGCCTGATTCATGAAACTTGATGAATCAGCTTCAGTTGCATGGAAACAAGCTCCCGCCCAGTAGTCCCTTATTTACATTCCATATGCGTATGATACGCCCCAATTTACCCTAAATAAAATTGCATCTGGCGTGTTTGTGTCTGCATTTATAAGGGAGTAACTGCAGTGTAGTTAAGTAATAAAAGTTGAAGTAGTAAAAATTGCAGCGTAGTATACAAAGTTTTCAGTCTCACACACATTAATGACATTTTTGGCATTGCCATATGCACATTTGTTTATATGTTTATTTCTTCTTTCTCCACGTTTCACATAGCCCTGGAATATACATGGAGTATTGCATACCCTGGCTCAAGCATAATGTTTTTGGACATATCAGTTAAACCAGAAAATCTTTCTTTGAGTACCACCATCCATTATAACCCTACAGACTCTCATTCTTACTTATAGTACAATTATTGATATACCAAGCACTGCAAAAATGTCATTCCTTACTCACAGTTGCTGAGACTTGAACGCTTTTGCAGTGAAAATGATGACTACTTCTAGAAATGTGAAAATATATTTATAACTGTGTGGATTTCTTAAAAATAAAAGTCATGGGCCCGTCTTACTACGGAGAGAATGGATGCTCTGACCTATAAAGAATCCACTGCCAAGACAGAGAGAATTACATTGGAGCTCACTTATCATCCTACTAATAAAACAGTGACTGAAATTCTATTTAAAAAAAATACTCCAGGGCTATCCTGAGACTGCTTCCCATCTTTAGGAACCTCCACAAATTTCCTACAGATGGGACATAAACAAGAAAGATGCTTGTCAGTAAATATCTGTCAAATAAAAACTACAGTACTAAAGCATGCAACAAATGTTTTGGGGCTGGTTTGGAGGAAGTTCAACAGAGCAATAGAGAGGGAGAGATAGTGTTTTCGCACAGTGGCTGAAAGAAAAAAACCCATATTGATTTAAAAATATATTAATTTTAGCAGTGTCATTTCATGTAAATGCATCTTGATAACCTCAACCTGTGCCCTGCCACTAGCAAGCTAATTGACACAGCAAAGCAGTCAATGTAAATTAGTTCACAAAAAAAAAAAAAAAAAATGGTGGTTATGTAAAAAAATCATAACATGATACCACTTTTTCTTTGCATTTCACTTTTTGTGGAACTTGCGATTTCCCCTCTTTGCATTTCTTTTATTTATTTGCACTTTAATTTTGTCCTGTTTTTAGGTGTGTTCGAGTTTACCTGTGACTGTCAGCGAGAGTAGCCGGCTGTAGTCTGGGGAGGAGATGAAAGTTGGACGGTAGTGTGCTGCCACTGGCTGTAACAGGGAGACATGGCGGATCTCACGAAAAGATGGGCCTACCAAAAAAAACTTCCCATTTTCATGTATATGTGAATGAGTGAGTGATATGAATTATTTCCAAAATAAGTGTAATGTGAATATATTCAAAGGAGACAATGTCAATCGAAGTGGCCGTGTAAATAAATAATAGTTTTCTTGTACACGAACAATAGATAGTCAGCTAGCTATTGTGACCAGAGGAATATAAAGCATTTTACATTCTTAATGATCTAATATGAACTATGTATAGTGGGATCCAAAAGTCTGAGACTACATTGAAAATCCACCACCATGTTTCACTGTTGTTTTGATACACTGTGGTATCAGTCTCTCTTCTGTTCGTCTCCTTACATAAACCCT
>JAOUQW010000029.1:1523649-1534264 GCA_028565825.1 Olivaichthys viedmensis | reverse complement strand
AGCGCTTTGAGATGCAAGTTGGAAAGTGTTTTAGTTTACTGTTCAGACTTGTTCGGTGTGTGTGTGTGTGTGTGTGTATCCAATATCGACCACAATGCATATTCCATAAATGTTGTCATTATCCCTTTGTCTTCAGTGATTAAGAGTGGGTCACATTATTAGTAAGGGCCTGGGCTGGCGTGCCTCGTGCTTGTGTTAGGGCGGAGCGCGCGCGCCGCCACTGTCATGAGACTCGAAGCGTCACATGACCGCCTGGGAAGCTCCGGTCTCTAATCACGGCTGTTATCACGGGCAGGAGAACATGGCTGCAGAGAGGGAACCCCCGCCGTCGGCAGATGCAGGACACACGCACTTTAGAGACGTGGAGGATGAAGAAGACCTTTTCGCGCGCGCCGCCACTACAATAGCGCGGGTAGGCGCGTGCAACCAGCTGGCCAGCACACGCGAGCGCTTTAAGCTAGCGTAGCGGCTGCTCGCGCGGTTCCTCGTGCGGTTCCTCGTGCGGTTCCTCGCCCGGTTCCTCGCGCGGTTCCTCGCCCGGTTCCTCGTGCAGCAGCGCACATCGTGTGTAATCCCGGCGTTAATTCTACAACGTTTCATTGAAATGCGTTAGCCTACAAACGCTCATAATGCGCATGCGCAAGGCGGCATCGCTGCACACCGACGCTGCACTAGAATAACGCAGGAGCACTAAAAAAAAAAAAAATTTAAAAAAAAATTAAAGAAAAAAAAAGTGTCACGTCAACAGCGTTGGTGCAGATGAGACTTTGAGTTTTTTTTTAATTTTTTTATATTAATTAATTATTTTTTTTATTTTATATAAGTGTCCACTGGCATGTTTGAATGTTTTGTTAATGCATGCATGTAAAGGGACAGCACCTGAATCTTGCATGTGTGCACACTAGAAGGTGAAAAAGAAATGCTTTAAAAGTGTTATTTCGCAGCTGAATTGAACCCCTTGTGGAAGAAAAGCTTCCAGAAGACACATCTGGAAAATGAGTTGCTAAATGGCCAAAAAATCGACTTTTCTTCTTCTTCTCCTCTCTGCACACTGCCTGGCTTGTTTGAACCTTTTGGTTTTGTGTTTAGACACTTCTCGGTTGCAATTCTAAGAAAACCGTGGTCCGCGGGAACACCTGTAGTGGTAGCCCTCCGTAACCCTCTCCTAAGTCTGAGTGAGTGCTAAATGTAGTTCACCTGTAGTTTGACCTTCCTTCCTAAACGGCAGGACTAGACAGGTGACCGCAGCAGAAGCGGGCATGTGACGTTCTTCCAGTTTAGGTGAACCAGATATCATTTGGGTTGCAAGAATTCACCATCTCAGCAGTTTTGGAACAGAAACATGAGGAAGGAAGGAAAGGGAGGAGGAGGAGGAGGAAGAGGAGGTGGGGGTGGGGGGGAGAAGATGCAGAGGTGTAAGACGTGCCCCCTGATTGAGCTTCACTTATTCTGTTGAAAAATCATTTTTACTTTTGTGCAGTATGTCATAGGGACTGTTTACAGCACAAAAAACCAACAATGTTGGAACACTGCTGGAAATTGTGTGTGAACATTAACTGACCTCTCATTGTGTTATGTAATGGATTACAGACACTTTGAGGTAAAGGGTAAATAGCCCTATGACTATATATTAACTGTACATGGTGCATACCTTTGTTTCTGTGGCATGTATTTAAAAAAAATAAAAATTCCAGATACTTTGACAATATTAGGATCAGTGAGATTCCACTTTATCTCGCTGGACTTCGATGGAATGTTTCGAGGAAGCAGCTTGTGTCGTCTTCCCTCTCAGCCTTTGCATGGTCTAAAAATAACCTCGTCACGTTGTCACGATACCATCATTTTTGACTTTGTTAATAATACCAGATACTAGGGTAGGCTCATTCAGTGTGTAAAGTCTGCCATAATGTGTGCCAGGCAGTGCACTAAAAGTATTTAGAGTCCATATCAGAGACACCTGATATCTGAATGGAGTGTACTACTGTAGGCTGACTAATTAGTTTTGGCTCTCCTTGAGTTAACCTCCAGAGCAAACCCAGATATGCTTCTGAGATGTTGAAAGCTGGTTTGCAGTTGTCACTTTGTGCGTGAGCTGCTAGAACATGCTAATCCCTATATGAAAAGAGCTTTCACCATTAATGCATCCATTAATGAAGAGTTCCTTTGTTGTTTATAATGTGTAATGTTAACCTAGGGTAAGTTAATGGAAATGTTAATAATACAACAGTGGCCACATTTTTGCCCCTGTGTTCCGGTTTCAGCCCAGCCCCACATCTCCAGAGCCAGCCAGCTTGCCTGCAGAAGGCATCAGCACAAACTCCAATGGACCCAAACAAGAAATATTATTAGATGATGACCAAGAGGACCTCTTTGCTGGTATGTAATTTGTGGTTAAACGTTGCATCTGTAGAATAATGTGAGTTGGTTGAAGGTTAAGTGAAGTATGTTCTGTATTATGACAAACACAGAAGCCGTTTGGATATTTGGATAATGATGTATATTACACATAGACTTCTATGAACTATTTATGCTGTAACTAAAGTCTTTTTAGTTAGCAGTTTGTTAAACAGCATAGTTTGGAGTATTGTTTTATGGGTGAAACGGTATGAAAAATTAACAGTATAACCGTTCGTAACAATATCACGACCTACCTACTAATGTATCTAATCGTGGTCGCTCTGACCTATTTAAAAAAATGTCCTAGCACATTTCAAGAGGTGGCGCTGCACTTTTGAAATCATCTTTTTGAGATGTCCTTATCTCTACCGATAAAGCAAAATGTTAAAGATAGAATTATTTTGGCTTTCCTTATCACGGTATGCCGGTATCATCACACTCCTAATTGTCTTCTAATTAAATTGTGTGATGGATCTATTTGATCCTTTTATCACTGAAGAAGCCACAGAGGAGGTGTCACTGGATAGTCCAGAGAGGGAGCCCATCCTATCCGATGGCCCGTCTCCTGCCATCACTCCAGTCACTCCCACCGTCATCATCAGTCCAAGAGTCGAAGCCTTTGGATCTCTGGATGAGGTAAAGCATTTTATAATATAATGTAATACTTGGTTTTATTTACTAGGTGTAAATGAAACAGACACAAAATACTAACTAGGGGTGGAACAGTATAAACATTTTACAGAATGAATACCACACCACCCCAGTATCATCGTTTTTTGGTATATCACTGTATTATTGGCAAGGTTTCAACAAAAGGTTTTAAACTATTATTTCTATGTATTTTCCTTATTTATTTGTTTGTTTAATTATGTTAATCATATGCAATCTATGATTAATTTTTCTAGTTTATCCAAAACAGTGTAAACATGCTTTGTATTTATTTTTTTGAAGGTTTTTGACCTGGTATGTTCACGCTTTCAAAAGGCTGCCTTGAAACGTCTTTTTTCTATACTGGCATAGCATAATGTTAACAGTATAACTATTTCTCATTTTCTTATCACATACTGTCGTACTGCTATACCGTCACACCCTTAATACAAAGTAACGACACTGCAACTGATGCACATCTTTACAGAATTGTACGTGAAGGAACATGGTGTACTGGGAAATTAGTTCCCAATTTTGTGAAATTGGGAACATGAGGAATAGTAAATATTTTTGTTTTGGGCTTGAACAGTGGCCTGTTCCATTGGGCACCATGAAGCTACAGAAGACAGGGACTTATCAGAATGTACAAGAATTACATTTCTGCAGCTTTGAAATACACAGGGAAGTTCAATTGCCAGCCAATAAAAAATACTTTACTGAGCCTCATAATTCACTGTATTTACCATCTTCGGATTGGATGCAAATAAAACAAAGCAGTGTGTGTGTGTGTGCATGGGTTTAGCTGTTCAGACCCCCTCAGCACATTTGTGTCGAGTTTGCTGACTCATTTCCTATTATTAATTCCTATTAACCTGCAGACTCATTTCCTGTTCCTAAATCCTGTTGAAGAGCAGCCTGATTTCCTTGTAACTTGCCTTTTATTCCACAGGATGAAGAGGCTGAAGAAAAAGGGGACACCATTGATATGCAGATAACAGTATCTGATCCAGAGAAAGTTGGTGAGTTTAGTTGAGCCTTTTCTGTGTATTATACCGTAACTTTCTCAGAGAGCCTTTTGGCATCTGTAGCAGCTTCCGTCTCCTGAGAGCGGTCTGTATGGCTAGCTGTTTTTCAGGGGGGCTGCTATACATTGTAAAATCAATAGACCTTTTCAAATGTTATCAGGTATAGGATTTGGTCTCTAGTCCTCTCTAGAAATGCATCCGTTAGGGCAGTGGTCATGGAGTACCTCTGCCCTGCATATTCTGTTGTTTTCCTGCTCTAATACGATCCAACTAAACAGTTAATTAAGACACAATTAACACAGAGTCGATGTGGGTGTGTTAGGGCAGGAAAACCACTAAAATGCTTTTGAGCAGGGTTGGAAACCACTGATTTAGGGCTATGTACACTCGATAAAAAGCTGTGTTTGACCCATTAACAAAACCAGCAATAACGAGAAGCAGAAAAAAAATATTTTAATCATACATGCCCACAGTTAAGATAATGTAGTATTTATAATAAGTCATTCTGCAGCAACACTGCTTACTATAAGACCAATGGAAATAATTAAATTAATTTGAAATCAATACCAGGAGCCCACAGTACACCTCTGCTCATCATATGACATAACATGAACGAATCCATTTTAATGAGCTTCGTCCTCCACATGCCATCTTTCTCTTGGTATCAACGAAAAAAAGTGCTGTAAAGAATAATTTACTGAAGATTTCGACTTGCATGCATTTTTCTCTTTAAGGTGATGGGATGAATGCTTATATGGCGTACAAGGTTTCGACCACGGTGAGAATTTTGCTTTTAAATGCTTATAGGACAGCATTTGTTGTGAAAACAAGCCTGTATACTGACTTACTGTTTCCTTTTCTTCAGACATCCCTAAACCTATTCACCAGAAATGAGTTTTCTGTAAAAAGGAGGTTTAGCGATTTCTTGGGTCTGCATAGCAAATTGGCCTCCAAGTACATGCACATTGGATACATAGTCCCTCCTGCACCAGAGAAAAGCATTGTGGGTAAGTTTGAAAAGAAGCGGAGGTGTTTTGCCCCTTAAACAATGCATGTCACATGATCTGTTAAAGACAGAAAGTATAGAATTAAAATTTTTCCATATATCTTTTATATTTCTTTAAACTTTTCCAGGGATGACAAAGGTCAAGGTTGGAAAAGAGGACTTGTCATCTGCAGAATTTGTCGAGAAAAGAAGAGCTGCTTTGGAAAGGTAAAATTGTAAAAAAAATAAAAGCATTAATTTCATTCAAAAGTAAAGATTTAAACTGCTATGCTTGATCACGTTTTTATTGTTGTGCTTGTGTAAGAAATCGCTCCCCTGTCTGGCTGTTGGTCTCTTGTCTTCACACGCATCGGGCTTTGGCTGTACCTTTTTATTAATTTTTTTTAAACATGAAAACAATTCAAGTAGAAAGAGCATTCGTGTTCTGGTCTTTTGTGGATGAAAGGTTAACCAACAAGTATTAGATAAATAATTATCACCTAGCTCAGGAGGGTTCACGCTGTCAGTGTGCATGCTGGCTCGCGCTGGCAGTTTTCTCCTGAGTGTACAGGCTCGCCGTTCTCTACGCCTCTGATTTTCGCTGTACTGCTGTTTTTGCGCTGTCTGACGAATCGAATAAAACTTAAAGTTAAGTGAGGCACTGACATTTCTCTGCCCTTTTTATAAGCCCACTGATTGATGTGAAGGTCAGTGGCTTGGACGGGGCCCCTGGATGTCAGATTATAGACTTCATTCGTTAAAGAACTGAATCCTGATCGCTGTGGCCCTTAATTTTGCACATAGGATTTTTCAAACCTTGAGAAATAGTTTTATTGTTTGTACTGTGCAAGATGTTATACTGAATTATTATTATTTTTTTAGGTTTTATTCACTTTTTATATTTTTGACAACTTTTTTGAAGAGGAATCTGCTGTGATGACCTTCATAAAATTTTAGAGTACATTTTCTCTGTGTACTGGCTTTGAAATAAGGATTTTCACAGTAACCGTATGCAACAGTAGAGATTTTTATCTTTTTTTCCTTTTTTTTTCTTCTTCTCACTCTTTAAAAGATATCTTATGAGAACAGTGAATCATCCCGCTCTGCTGAAAGATCCCGATGTCATCCAGTTCCTGGAGAGCACAGAGGTATTGTACTCATAAATTTTAATGTTTCATAAAATGTTGAGCTACATTCTACCCATATTTCTGGTGGTTTTCAGGTGTTGTAAATAAAATACTCATGTCTAACACTTGGCGTAGATCATCAAAGGAAATATTTACACTTAAGGTCAACACTCGGGTCATTTCTTGGAGATTACCACAATCCTGAGAGAACTATATTAATGCAATTGTAATACAAAACCTCAGTGATTTATTTATTTATTTATTTTTTACGAGGCTAAATGGTCTGAGGGCAATTGAAAGCTATTTTTGCCCGTCGGCCCTTGGAGAATTTTCTTGGGGCGAAATGTATTAAATTGAATCCAGCATTAAAATGTATGGGAGTAGAGAAAACCACAGGCTTTTTATGGTCCAGACCTGCGGTGGAGGTGAGGCTGGAGCGTGTAATGCTCCCTGTGGGATTGGGTCCGGGCCCCGGCCTGTTAACCGGTTTGTTTGCCCTTATTTGTCATTTTATCCCAGCTGCCGCGAGCAGTTAGCACCCAGGCACTGAGTGGGGCCGGAATATTGAGGATGGTAAACAAAGCGGCCGACGCTGTCAACAAAATGACAATCAAGATGAATGAATCGGATGCGGTAAGGGGCTGATTTTTGGACTTGAATAATGAAACGAATTAATGAGCTGCTCTCTGGCTTGAATTCTAAGATCCTCATGCTAGTGAGAGAGAGAGACAGAGCTGCGGCGTGGAGGCATGTGTCTCCTACCCTTAGTGTGTAGTTGGCGTACACTGTAGACATGTACGATATCGCGCTTAGCATTTCTGAATATTTTGGTTTGTTTTGTAACATTTATCATTGTTTGACTTTTAAACTGGCTGCTGTATTCACTGTGCCTATCACATATTTAATTCTATAGTTTCTCAGTGACGTTTAACATTTTGTGGTAGCGTGTTCTGTTTTTCACCATTGTTATGTTCTTTTTCTCTGACACTTCTCTGTATAAAGTGGTTCGAGGAGAAACAACAGCAGTTTGAGAACCTTGACATCCAGCTCAGAAAACTACATGGCAGTGTGGAGTCGTTGGTGTGTCACAGGAAAGGTAAAAGGATGTTTTTCAGCTTGACCTGTGAGTTTTAAAGCAAAGCAACATACCAGTTGTAGTGAAGTTGGATGTTGGTAGCACTTCATTCTAGGGGGCCACATATTAGACATTAATTCCTAGCTAATAAGTGAGTATATAAGCTGTGAATACAGCAGTTATTTGGCAACATTAGCAGCTTATTAGTGTTTTATTTAGTGTTTATTATATTTTTACCTAATATTGTAGGTGTTGCCTATTTGTCCTTAATCTGTTCCTGGAAATGTGCAGGCTAATTAATGTTTAGTAAAATTATTGTAACACCATAATTGTGTTCTAAATCCACTGTCTGAACACAAGACGTATATAGAGATAATGCCTCATAAACAATTCCTTTTAATTGTGTGCGTGTTCAGTACGGAGCTCTATTTTACAGTGCAAACTGTAAGGTACTGGATACATATGTCAGGTAAAAATTTGTAAGTACCAAGACAGTCAAACTCAATTCCACTAAAAAATGCCTGACAGTTTTTGGGTATTAATGGAGACATTACCAAAAATGAAGCAAATGGTGTGCGAACAGGATATTTTAGATTAGATTTAATTTAATTAATTTCATTTCATATGAGTATTTGTAAAATGATTAAAATGTTGGTAACACTTTACATTAAGGGTCACATACATTTATAACAGTAGTTATTAAGGAGAAACAGGTAACGCCTACAATATAAAGTAGGAATTTGAGAACACGAAATAAAGCACTAATAAGCTGATAATGTACATTTACATTAACAGCATTTGGGAGACGCCCTTATCCAGAGCGACTTTGAGGTTTGTTGGCAAATAACTGCTTTATTCACTGTATATATGCACACTTTTTAGCTTTGAGTTTTTATATCAAATATGCGACCCCCTACACTACCCCTACAAGTGTTACCTGGGAGTTGGGAAATTAAGTTAACAGAAATATTGCACCGTCATTTGCAAATACAGTGCGAAATGCGTATAAACAAAGTACCTAATTTACTGCTCGTCAGTACAATGGCCCATTTGAATGAATGCATTATATGTTCTCTATAATATTTACGTATTATAACAGCACTTTTACTGTCTTGAAAAATTAGTACACAGAATTAATAGTATCGCCTGTCCAGAGAAGCTTAGGTGCTATGATGTGTTTCTAAAGGACCTTGTGTCAGCCATGACTTGGTGACCTGCTTACTTGATTTTCAATTGTGAATCTATTCTGTTAGCAGCGAACACTTATACTGTTGGGTACCAAGAGACAAGTGAGGGCATAATTTCTCTTGGGGATGTTTAGTAATAGTAAATCAAGGCGCATGGACTTGATTATCTTGCCTCTTTATCCAATGGACTTAATCGTTTCAATAGCATTAATAAAAACATCAAGACTGTAACTTGAGTCACCTTTGCTGACTACTGTATATTCAAAAAACTACATGGGGGACTAAAATCCTTTACAGACATATAGATATTCAACACCCTTTACAGCCCCATATTCACTTATGGAGCTCTTGTAATTTTCCTATAAAACAATTTTCCTATAAAATGACTAGTAAATCCCAATTGTTTTGCTCAAATAGATTATGGAGAGCACTTGCCCCTGACTAACATCATGCCTATATTTCTTTTAATTGACTAATTTGCCTGTATACACACAATCTGAGTCACTCCACCTGCTCCTTCCCCAGAGTTATCAGTGAACACTGCATCGTTTGCAAAGAGCGCTGCCATGCTGGGAAACTCGGAGGATCACACAGCTCTGTCTCGGGCCCTCTCCCAGCTCGCCGAGGTGGAGGAGAAGATTGATCAGCTGCATCAGGAACAGGCCTACGCTGACTTCTACGTGTTCTCCGAGCTGCTTGGGGACTACGTACGGCTCATCATTGCTGTCAAGGTGAGCAGAACTTATGTTTCTGGTCCTATTGAATTAGGGGAAACTATAGCATGCTGATTTATTATGCTGATGTGCTTCACAGTGAATGGCTGATTGGTTGTTGGTAAATGTATCATCCAGCATGATGGGGCTAGTTTTTTGAAAGTTTAATACAGTTATCACCAAGAATAAACATGTCGTAAGCAAGACACTAAGGAATCTTTAGGAAAAGGCAGGTGTTTTGGTTTTGCAGCAAGGAGCACTCTCCTCCAAAGACCACAACTTAATGGGGCTATATGAAGCTCACATTTATGACTCTTTATGCCCAATAGGGGGTGTTTGACCAACGCATGAAAACGTGGTCCAAATGGCAGGACGCCCAGCTCATGCTGCAGCGGAAGAGAGAGGCTGAAGCTAAGCTACAGTATGCCAACAAGCCTGACAAGCTCCAGCAGGCCAGGGATGAGATAAAGGAGGTAAAACATGAGCACCATTAGTAAAAATAAATAAATAAATAAATAAATTCTGGATGCAAGATAGTTGAACAGATCAGTAAAGCAGAACTATTTAGACCATTTACACCACTTGGCCATGCACAGTTTTTCATTTTGAGACTTCATGCCATAAATTTTACTTCCATCGCAAGCTTGGCAAAAAGTGCACGATAGATTTAAAATGTAATGCAAGATTAACTTTTCTTTATCACATGAAATTAGCCCCAGGCCAGTTATTTTCAGCATCAACACTTGTTATTGAGAGCCCAGGTGTTGATGTTGATTATGAAGCCTGCTGTCTTTGTCTTGCTTTAGTCCATTCATAGCTCCACAAAAAAAGCTATGCTGCTTGATAAGAGTTCATAAATTATTGATTACTTTAACCACAGAACATTATCAGGCACTTTTAATTTTTGCATTTTCCCTGTCATGCCCCACAAAGGAGATTGAGGAGGTAGGACCCTTGGCTCTGATTTATTATTTTTTTCCTTTCACCATCAGATATGGTCCTTTTAATATGTGTTGCACTGGCATAATGTATGTGAGCAGTCTTTCCATGCTGATGATGACTTATTCACTGTGTGCCATGCTTTAAATGAAGCATGAGTGCTTTAAGATCAATATAATTGTGAACAGGTTCTCAACTAATATGAACGTAAATGACTGAGAGTTGATAATTTTCATTTATTTGAGGATTAATGCTCATTATTCCCACCCTGTCTTCCTGTGGCTCATCACTGAAAATATAGGGTACATGTGCACCATTTTTCTCCACTTTATTCATTTTTTTAATTTTATTTTTTAAACCTTTAAATTGTTATGTTGTAAGTTTTCATATTGGCCCAGTCTTACAGTTGTATAGCAGAGAGAGATGGTAAAATTCAAAAACATTGGTTTAATTGGAATTTTTGGTTTAATTCGCACACTTCTATTTGAAGCTTCAGGCAGTGACCCTTATTGTTATTGG
>JAOUQW010000029.1:1501020-1523549 GCA_028565825.1 Olivaichthys viedmensis | reverse complement strand
GACCCTTATTGTTATTGGCCAGAGCTCTGTGTATTAAAGGTACACTGAGTAATATTAGTATTGCTATAGTAGTATTATGTACTTAATGCTAGTCACATGACTGGCCACTTTGCATACAGTAATATGTTTTATTATGGAATCTTCACTTTTTGTCATATTGTAAATGTATACTAATACTGAAATATTTTTCCTTAATATTTTATCAAGCTTTAATGGAAAATTTTACAAAATGGTGTGTATCTTTTTGTATATGCATATGTATATGTATATCCTGGATTTGTTTTATAATCTAATAAGGGTGTTTTCATGATATAATTTTTTTTTTTCAGTGTCCTCTCACAAGAAAGTTGAATGGAGGAATCAAGTTCTGAAAGGCACAGCATTTAAGACGCTCAGTCCGATATATGTGTCAGCATGCTTGTTCTCTTGTCTGTTTTTAGTGGGAAGCTAAAGTACAGCAGGGAGAGACAGATTTTGAGCAGATATCAAAGAACATTCGTCGGGAAGTGGGGAGATTCGAGGTGAGTTGGCATGTTGGGGATTTCTGCTTTGACAGCGTGATGTGTCTACTATGTGTTTTTATCTCGAGCTCCGAATAAAAAGAAAATGCCGTATGAACATGTTGACACTGTTGACAACGTTTTAAAATCATACTCTTTGGAAAAAAAACTGTGACTTGCTTTTATGTGAGTTGAGCATTTTATATGTCATGGCCATGTTAACTTGCCTGACCTGTTTCTCCTAGAAACAAAGAGTGACGGACTTCAAGGTTGTCATCATTAAATATCTAGAGTCACTAGTACATACACAGCAGCAGGTAAGCATCCTTTTGTACAATGGTTAATATCATACTTTCTGTATTAAAGCTTAGCAAATCTTACATATTTTTATTTATGATTGTTTTAATTAATTTTCCTTTTCTTGTTGCTTCAGCTGATAAAGTATTGGGAAGCCTTCTTGCCTGAAGCCAAAGCTATAGCATAAGCGGACAAACTCCTGTGTCAATGCATTGGGACTGTTTTTTTTTTCTTCTTCTTCTTTTTTATGTACAACATAATCACTTAAAGAAGGATGCATGAACGTAATGAGAACTTCAACACCACTATAAATAAAAACACTATAAATCTTTTAATTGCTCAGTCCCGACTTTGCCTTTTGTTGTGTTAAGATGATAATTTGTCTTTCATTTGCTCTTAAAGGAGAAATGTGGGCAGCGATATTGCACTTCCTGCTTATTGATACACTATTGCTCTGTCTTTAAAGGTCCAAGCACCATAGCAGCTGCAACTCCTGTTCAGTGTTTATTTTTGCCATCACATGAATGACGAAGCAATTCATCACACTGTCTTTTCTCCAAAGGCAATGATCTAAAATGGGATCGGCTTTGAGAGGAATATGATGATATTGTTATTAGTATTAGTAGTAGTAGTAGTTTTAACACTTTTAACACTACATTCCTGTCAGGTGAACAGATTCCACTGTTTGATCTTTTACACAAAGTACAGGGCTATAGTGCTTGGTCCTCAGTGTGCTTCTTGCACCTATATATGCATATATATATATTTTTGCCTCTTAGCGTGAAATGTTTTGAAAATTTAAAAAATATTAGTTGATTCATATGTTTTGATTCATATGATTTTTTTTTATTTGTTTCCTTTTTCTTTTCTTTTTTTTTTTTTTTTTTACTTTACATTCCTGTGCAACAATGCTGAAATGCTAATAAAGGAATGTACTTCAGTATTAAACAGGTGTATTTTCTTTTATTCACGTCTTCGTTTTAGACTTACTTCACGTGTAAATGCACAAGGGACGTGCACACCCAACTTTCAAAACTAGGAAGCCTCACTGTGGGAAGCCTTGTTAGCTCTGCGAAAGTTGACTTCTTCAACATCTTTTTTTTTTTAATATATTTTTTTAAATATATTTAAATTTTTGTATTATTATTCTTTTATCGCCATTCTTTTTTTTATTTCACTTTATCTGTAAAGCACATAGTTTTAACTTGTTTTACAAAAGTGCTATATAAATGTGTTATTTTTGTTTGATATTGTATTTGGCTAAGGCAGGTCTGGATCAAGACTGGACTGGTTTGTTTCTGTAAAGAGTTGATGGGAGGTGACCGAGTTACAAATATTTCCAGTTGCAGCTGTCTTTACTGTTTAGATTTATTCATTTGGCACTTTTATTCAAGGCAACTTACTAACAAGGCAGAATACAATCAAATGATATAGCTGAGCAGTTAATTTTTAAGGGTCTTGCTGAAGATCCTGGGATTTAAACCTTTCTGTTTACTAGCACAGAACCCTTATCTCTGAGAAACCTCAAAACACTTAAAAAAATAATTCATAAGTTCTTCTAATAGAACCAATATGGGAATTTTTAGGCTCTAGGAATTTTAGAAGCCATTTTTCATCTTGATTCCATTGGGGAGAAAATGAAGGACTTATTCTTGTGAATTTCTAATTTTCCTAAAGCTTGACACACAATGACTGACTTGAATTTCTTTTTAAACTGAGCAATGAAAGAAACTGTCTAACAGGTCCTGTCAGGCACTTCATCACTTTGCATATACATCTCTAAAGCGCTGTCAAAAACTCAAGTGCACGCTCCTTCTCATGGTCTCTGTCATATTGACAAGCTGTCAGAATCGCACATTGCATAAGAGAATCTCTGTGCAAGTGGCTCTGTGCAGGACATCATTATGAGTGCTGTCTTGCTCCTCTCCCCTATTGGCCTGCTGTGGAAATGTCTCTAATGACATTACTGAGAATGTGTGATGACAAGATTCTGTTTTTTAAACACAGGTGTTTTCAGTAGAAGTGTTGTGTTTAATACAGTACTATGAAATAGTGTCATGTAATTTTTATTTTATTTTATGTTTGGCCACAAACAGGTAGCGGAACGTATTTGCTTTGGTTGTGGTAGTGGAAGTTGCAGCATATTCGTTTTATAAATGCTTTGTATCATTTAATATGTTCGTTGATTCAAAATGGGGAATAAATAATCATATAAATGGGGAGAAAAAACAGGACTGAAACTGTCATAGGCTTCTTCCCCCATTCAGTCCTGCTGTCTTGTATTGTCCTGTATAATGCACCATAGTTCAGGAGGCACGATATTTTGTCCCACCTTTTACATACATGTGGATGGGAATGAAAATAAAAATGGACTTGATTTGAAAATGGTGGACTTAGTGCAGTTAACTCTTTAAAGATGCTTTTGAAACCAGGCTAAGACTAATTGAGAGAAGCAGGCCAATCCATTTTTTATTTTAGAATGGTATTTCATTAAAAGAAAAATTCTACAATAAAGGCACACTGCACTGATGAATTACTTTTGCATTCTGCCGTGTTGTGAACCAAAAATGCCCTCTACAGGCTGAGCTCTGTATGCTTATTAATTCTCTTCATTCTGCTAAACCATTAGTGATAATCTGACTCTCAGTGATATGTTGGTGAAAGGAAGAAGTATTGCCCAAATCACTTTGTCTTAAGACCAAGCCTGTTGTAGGGGGGCCTACATTTTGGATTCTGTGGAGTTGGCTGGAGAAAAAAAACCCCTGCTCTGCTAACCCTACCAGCTTTTATCAAATCTCCAAATAGCAGTGTTATGTTATAGTCAAAATACTGTGACCTCACTTGATCAAGTGCAACTCGGGCCCCACAGATAAGAAGAGCAATATAATGGACTACAACGAACAGTGTGTGTGGTAATTATTTGTGCCCTGTCAAGAAAAGAGCCCTTGGACCCCTGGCGATTCAGATCTGGGAAGTCGTGCACAAGTTGAAAATAACGCACACAGGCATGAGACAAATATCGCCCCGCTCTCGCGACATTGCTGAAATTGCATCAGTTTGTCATGTACCCCACTGCCAACTCTCCCAAAAAATATAATTTGCTTGCAAATAGGGACTCTCTGTTCCTACACTGCTCTCTTCTAGGAGTTAGTAGAGGGATTTCTCTTTTCTGTGCCACTATAAACACTGAACAATTACTCAGCTCTATTGGTACTGAAATGAATGTGTAATTGTGTAGTTATAGTCACATAGGAAATATATCTTCTCAAACTGCTTGTCAAATATTGCATACCTTAATAATATTCCTAATAGGATCTGGGATTTATAGTCATAAGCACTGTAGAAAAGTGTGCTTGTAATTTTGGTTAGTTCATTTGCCACTTGTTGATTGACCCTGCAGAATTCTCCAGAATTATAATGTCTGTGTTGATTTGAGCAAAGTTCCGCTGCATAAATACAAACTCTCTTCTTGTGAAACAGTCCAATAGGTTGGTTTCCTGATTTAACAAATTTGAAGTTCACGGTCATGTTACAGAACTAGGAGATAAGGAAGGAGCTGCAGAATAGTGTTAATTCATTTTCCTTATCTGTTGATGGCCGAGCTGCCAGGCTCCCAGATGATCCCATGACTGCTCATTTTGTGCTCTTTATGAGAAATGATTCCAGCGGCTGGTCCTGTTTTGGACCAAACTTTAATTCCGCTCTTCTTGCACAGATCTTCTCATGATTGCCCTTCTTATGTCAGGGCCATTGTGGAGATAGGTGGCACTGTGTTTGCATGGCCAAAATTTCCTGCTTCGGGTTAACACTGTGGTATCATCCCTGTTAACAAGTATTCAACTCTTTATTAAGGGTGCATTAAAAAAATATGTAATTTTGCTCTTCTACCACAGATCTTCCCATGGTTACCCTTTTATGTTAGGGGCATTGCGGAGGTGGGGGGAACAGATGAGATAAGTGGCACTGTATTTATAAGGGTAAAATGCATTGCTTCTGGCTAAATGCCGACACAGATATCAGAGTGACTATCAAACTCTGTTTGGCGTGTGTTTGAAAATGAGGTCATGTCTTCTTACATAACTTGCTAATGTATAGCTACTGAAACGCCAAGAGAGCGAGAGGAAACGTATATGAGGGGACTGCATGCATCATTGTACAAGGGGAAAAAAAGATCAGTGAAACTATATTTTCTTTTTCTTTTTTTTAATCTTTACTGATGGCAGTGTTGAAAGAGAAAATAGGGCTGGATTTTCATAGAAAATGTTTTAAGACATCCTTAATTATTTTTCACAAAAAGCATTGTGTGCCTTGTAGGACAGTGTAAAAACCTATATATGTAATGTGTTGTTGTTTTTTTACATGTCTTTAATTCAAGTAGCCCTCCCTCCTCTAATTTTAATATGTTTCTTAAAAACATTGATTTATGTTAAATGGCTTCCTGTCTGAATGGTAATGAATAAGCATGGACTGCAACCTTTGCTTTGAAGCTCCATGAGTGCTTCTAATAACCCGCATAATATATGCTCATAGATGTGTATCTTATATGCTAATTTGTCAGTGTAGTACCTTAAATCGGCATTGTGATTTAAGTACTGTGTGGTTAAGCAAAATGCTCCCAGCAAAATGCTACTTTTCACTGAAAAGCTGTGCTCTATGTCTAAGGTTCAGATTCAAATTTCATCTGTCATGTACCATACAAGAGTCCTGGGGGGGGGATACCCCTATTAAATTGGGAATTTGCCTTGCTCATGTGGTGCTGGACTACTTAAAACTGTCCATTTTACCACAATATCTATTTATTGTACGCATAATTTATTTCTGTACATATAATTAAATTTAATACACTTTAAGCACCCCTTATGTCTGTGTGTGTGTGTATACGTCTATTTGTGTGTTCTCTTTTGCCATGCTGTTACCTTTTGATGGGATCAGTGACTTGTGTCTCTCATGTCTATAACTCTCCCTCTACCTCACTCCCTGGATTTCACTGTACACTACTCAGTGTCATTCTCATTCCGTATGCCTTCTTCCACACAACACTTCATATGCATATATGTTTATACTGTACCATACCATGCTGTATTGTATTCTGTACTGTTATTTTGCACATTGTATTACATTATGCTATACTGTGTTGAACACTGTACTATATACTGTAAACTTTTGTACTGTTCCATAATTTATTTATTTATCTTCACGTGGGACCAGCCCATGTATTTGCCAATTTGCACTAGGCGTTTCTGCTATCTACCTGCCTTATCCACTTCATTCTATACTGCCAACCATCTGTTCAGTTTGGTGCCCTCGCATTTATTTATTGTTACTTGTTGTACCCATTTTGTGATTGTCTCGTATGTGCAATACCCCCCTGCCTTGTTCTTCTTATGTGTTGCACTTTATGTTGTCTGTAGGAGCATGCTGCTGTAGTATAAGAATATCATTGCAATGCTCTGACTGAGTTAAAGGTAAGATAATTGCATATATCATTAAAAGTTTGGTTAGATGAACACGAGTTAACTCACCAGCACTGTTAAAATCAACTTGATTTGACGTGATTTTAAGCATACATTCCCGTCTGTCAGTGTACGAGCATGGCGTGGCTGATCACACTATGGACAATAAACTGGACGACGCCTGTCAACACTGAAACATGATTGGTCCTTATTGTTTCTGTGACGCAGCGATAGCGAATTTGATCAATGCTTCCTGCCGTCCATCACACTACAGGTAAAAGCAGAAAACTCGAATTTTTACCCTCTCCAAGTTTCTGAGGGTATTTAACCCAATTTAACCCCTGTTTGTAGCACTCCTGAGTTCCATCACATGCTTAGTTGTGGGTCTATCTATCCTTCCTAGAACTATCTTTCACTTGTTTCTGGTCAATCAGTAGTAGCTCATTCTTGTATCACTCATTCTTGTGTCAGCTCCGTTAACATCTAAATGAATAAATGTAATTCAACAGCTGTCAAAATGTGCATGGCTAACAGCCAACCGACAGACTTGTCCTCTCTCCATTTATCCTGCTGGTTTTTCCCTAAAATTCTGCCTTCGTTTGACAGGACAAGTTCCTGTGCACGACAAATGCCACAGTAAATTAAAATGGCGGTAGAGGGATTGAACGGAGTCATTTGCATACATAAATCTATCGGCTATGTGACGTTAATCAATGATTGCCCATCCTGAGAGCCAGGCTGCTGACTCGTGACCGGTGCATTATCGGTTCTGATGGGCCTTTTATGAACTGTGACAGTCCTCTGTCACCTGTTTATGCCACAAAACAGCAGATAATCATTCAGTTTACTTTTGCAAGTTCAGGTCAGAACCTTAGTGATCTGAAAATTTAAGAACACAGGATCTGCATATAATGTTTTATAATGTGGCTCATTATTGAGTATGATTGTTTGTATGCCATACTTTATAAAATGGTACTTTGATGAGATTTTCTTTTTGATGGAGCTAAATCTTACATGTATAAGATTAACAGGCATGAAATGAAATTGTCAACAAATCTCAGTTATGTTTAGACCTTTTTTTGTGTGTGCATGAGGAAGAGTCAAGCATTAAGTCCTCAGTCACTAAGTTCTACTATGGAAGTGCATTTGAGGTCCTAATCTGAGAGCTTCATGTCTATTTCCTTTGCTCTCTGAAGGGAAAGGTCAGATTTGCAATGGGAATTGATGTAATTGTGAAAAGGGGACATCTGACAGTGTCAAACAGCTTTGACTGCAAGTTCTTCCAATTTCATTAGCTGGCCATTTTCCAATTCCTCACCCTACAAATGGTCTGTGACATCCCGGGCATTTAGTATGCAATAGATTATGAATGGCCACACTGAGCACTTAATAGGCCTGATGAACACTAGGCCTGTTCTCATCAGCATCTATACACACCAATCAGGGAGATCTTTAGAGCAATATAAATACAAGTGGCATGATATAATGAAGTTGTGTTCTTTAAGCAGCCCGCTGCTGCACACAGCCCTGTAATGTCTTCCATGAAAGCAAGCTCCTTTAGATATAACCTTATTTGCTCCATTGAATAGTTTTACAGTGATCAATAAACTGTTTTCTGTGGCCTTTCAGTGGTGTCACTTGTCATTGAAGAATGCAAATGTGTGTCAGAAACTAGCTTGACAGTTTTCCCTTTGCAGCATTAGAATAGGAAAAAAGCCCATCAGCAATAAAGCAGATGATGACCTCAAGGCACTTCTCCTGAATAATATTAAAGGTAGGTGGTGGCAATAAAAGTAGCAAATAAATAATTTAATTAGACTTATTATATAACAACTAAAGTATAGTGCAATTACACAAACTATGTGGCTAAGTTAATGCCTTATAGACATCCAAATCAACATTGACATATTTTGTGTGTCAGTTTTGCAATGACATATGTATATAAATCATTACAAGTCAAAAATCAGAGCATTTGCATCATATTAACAGGGCACATGGTTTTGAGTCTCCTCTTTGATAATCATTTTACTTTACAATTGCTTTACATGTTTCTATGTCTTAGTCACTCTAAAATATATTTGACACTTTATGAGTTTATTAAAATGCCTTTTAAACATAAGAACTACCACATCTAATGGCACAAATAGAAGGAAAAAAAGCCTTCGGACTCTGTCTGAGAGAATGGAAAGACTTTTCGAATTGTCTTGTGCTCTCCCAGCACGGGAGCTTGCTGCTTATTAAGATTTCAAAGATACAAACGGTAAGTTCAGTAATTGCTTTCTTGAATCTGCCTTTAATAATTACACGTGGCAAAAAGGTGGCGAAAATTAGAAAGGCAGAGACTAATGGAAAACTAGATTTTTTCACTGAATTAGAGAGCACGACGATCCATATATTGACAATACATCAAGATGAAAGAGATCAGGAAAAGTGTTTCAGACTGTCTGGGAAAAGGGAGGCAAACTGGGTGTGATGCAGTGTGGCATGCAACGCCGGGTCTGCTAGATAGGAGAGAGAAAGAATCAGACAGTCTGGATGTCTCTCTTGTTCTTCTTCTTCTCTCTATCTCTCTTTCTCTCTCACACACACACACAGATCCACTTGAGGGTCCAGATTGAAATGCTCTCTCTCTCTGGCTCTAGCTAAGGGAGTACTGTGACAGGGATACATAATCAGCTGTTGGCAGGAATTTCATTCAAATGTTATAGAAAAGTTTGGAAAGTGCTGACCATTAGTTTTTGTTTGATAGTTACATAAGAGACATTATTTTGTATGTGGCAGTTGTTGAAATGGAATAGCCTTTTTCTAAAAGTAGCCACATTGGTGCATAAAAATGAGTTTTCAGTTTCTATTTTCTTATCCTCCTCACGTCATAGCATTTACGTTTACATTTCTTCATTTGGAAAGTGCTTTTCACAAATGAGGCAGAAAACGATCCATACATATACTGTAGCTGTTAAAGTATCTGTCTGCAATACAAGTGCTCACCAGAAACAACTGCTAGATTGTTGTAGAAAAAATAGAGCCACAACTAAACACATGTGCTAACACAGCAGTCAATAAAACTACAAATGATACAAGTCGAAGAAGGTTACCATGCAAAAATAGTAGTAATTAAGGCACAATAACAATACTAGAGGCGTAAAGGCTTTTGTACTTATTTATTTATTAGTAGAGGCAGCTAATACTTTTACAGGTCAACTTCTTTGCGGAATCTATCCCGTTCGTCGGTTGACGCTAAGGTACAAATTACATGATTATGATGTATCATGTATTTGAGAAAGTCTCTTTGTTCGGAGGAAAAAAATCAATAGCAAAGCTCCTGGAGCAGCTCTTTCTCCCCTTTACATTTCCAGATAGGAAAGCTCTGGAATTGCTGATTCTACATTTAGAATGACAGTGATTCATACCATAGCGCTGTCCAGTTAGGCCGCTAACTTATACCTGAGGGTCCAGCGCTGACATTTCATCTACAACTTTGGGAGAGGTTAAGGGCCAGGAGGCTACAAGCTGCAAGAAACCTTTACTATCAGCTTATTTTTAGATGTAGTGCAGGAGTGCACAAGCAAAAAAAAAAAAAAAAAACTGTCTTTTCTTCTTCTGTTTTATTTTCTTTCTCTGTAATGGAAAGGAAGACAAGTTAATTATCCAGACCCTACCATATAAAAGCCGGATGAGAATTACATCTGGTAATGATGAGAATTACGTCTGATAAAGTGGATAACAGATAAACAGTTATCTGACATATAACTTCTAGAAACTGATTTTTCCTTCTACATGAAGAATCGAGTTTGGAGAGAAAACAGCATGTTTTGACAGTGTTGCTAGATGCTGGAGGATCATTATTCTCTTGCTGAATGAACACATTGTGCCAAGAACTGTTATGTGAATAGATAAGTATTTTTAAATGAGGATAAATATGTACATTTCAGTGTTTCTAAATAAGAATAAGTATGTGCATTAATTAATCCCTTGTGCAAATCTGAGATGTAGGTTGAGCGTATAACTAGTAGAGATATATTAAACCGATGGTCAGTCTTGTCTTCCCATTTGTTTGGCCTCATTCCCTTCTGGACGATTTACTTTCCACTGCATTCTTTATTTTACTTAGGCTAGTTTGTAGACTAAGTCGTTGTCATCAACGGTGGAACTGGAACTTTTGGTCAAACGTCAGCCTCCTCTTCCATTTCTTCCATAAGATCAATAACTCCACTGTAATGTGTGCTTTGCTTCCTGTTCATTTATAGCTAACCGTTGCCTGCGCAATGCACAAAAATAATTAACAGGCAAGAAGAACCGCCTTCTTGCAGAAAAGTTTCCTGATTGGTTAATACATCCAGACCAAGATTTTTATTTGCTTCCTACAGAATTCACAGTCACAAGTTGTTACAGAGCATTTATTTTATTAATAACTATCATGATGTTTATCTAAAGTGTTCAAAACCCATCGTTCACAGCAGCTTCAACCTGACCACAGTCACCACTGAGTCAGATTTTAAAATCTGTAATATGCCATGTTATGTTTTAAAAAACATTTTAATATACATCAATATACGCCTTTTTTTTAAATCACATATTAGCACCACAAAATCTGTTGGTATATACAACGTATTGGCTTTTATTTAACCTAACCTTATTGGATTTATTTGAGAATATTTACTGTGGGATTAACTATATTGTGGATCACCCTAATCCTCTCACAGTAAGCCTGCAAGAAGCTGTGGCTCAATTTCACTCAGTTTCCTTTCTTTGCCTGACCCCGGGGCACTTGAGCTGCCTGTTTTTTGGTTGTAATTAGGATGGCCAATAGACCCTATGTTGACCTTGGTCGCACTGTTGGGACATCCTAGATACAATGTCATGGGCCTTTTGTTTAGAAAGCGATAAAAAACAACAACACACTGACTATAGATTGGTTGCATCCATGCTCTTGGTCTTTAATTGCTGTCTGAACCTGCCAATTGGTCTTTTTTTCATTTCACAGACTTCCTAAAGTCTTTGTGTTATGAATAATTTTGTAAATGAATGTGGCTCACAGTCTTTTCTACCTTCTAAAAAGAACTGTTACATAAAGAACATCATTAGATGCTGGAGCAAATAGACAGTGACCGCTCTATTGTGTTAGGATAACACTTGAGTACGTTTGGAAAACCTGACTCTTCATCCCTGTTCAAACTGGCTTTGACTTGGTTAAGACAGAAGCAAACTTACAGCCTGAACTCTACATTATTACATATTTATTTAACAAAATCAACCTTAAGGAAATAAAAAGTAAACATTGTGTTTCTTGTGTTTCTCGTATTTGCTTGTAGCACTCGAGCACTGCTTCCTCAATAGTATTTGTAGCACTCTTGTGTACTAGCACTTAATCCAATTCTAATGTTTAGTTGTGGCTCTATCTGTTCTTCCTTTTACTATCTTTCACTTGTTTCTGGTCAGTTGTTGGAAACTTAATCTTAGTTCTTTTAACAACTATATGTTTGTATTGTATTCTGCTGCACTTTGGATATAAAATAGTCTATTAAATTGATAAATGTAAATGCCTCACACTACATGATGGTCCTGTGTATCTCCATATCTTCAACTTGAGAAGTGCGATCAGGAACCCTGCAGCCTTTTGCACTATGACCAGTGGTTTTGTCCATGCTGCTGACAATGTCCTCCCTCCCCCTACCCCAGCCAGAGTGGTAGCCAGAGGCTGCTTGGAACATGAGAGGTTGTTCATCATGGGCCGAAGGGTCAGCCTCCAAGTATTTATCTTGTAAGCAGCTTAGCTCTACTGGAAACTAGGCTTGTCTCCAGTTTGTCTTCATTCAGGCCCAGCTGCTGTTAATGACTGTCACTGGGCTCAGCTACCTGCTCAAATACCTCAGTCTTCGGGACGGGCCTGAGGTAAAATAAATTAATTAATTTAAAAAGTGAAAAAGAAGCACTTTCATGGTTTGTAAAGGGTTCTTTGGGAATATTACATTTATAGCCTGGGCCATATGTCTTGAGATAACTGGCTGCTTATGTGTAATTAAGGAACAGTATTATAACAGTATATTATAATTATAAATATTATAAATAATTGTACATTATAAATACATCTCATTATAAATAATAAAGATTTATTACTTATTATTACTTAATTGTTCTGTTACTTATAATGTACTAGTATTATAAAAATTCTATAAATATTGTCATAAATATTGTCAGGTATTATTAATATTAAAATGGCCCGAATAATACAGTGTAATATTAATTAACAGGGTCAGTGCAGACTGAAACAAGTAATTTGGCCAGAATGTAGTGGGCGTAGGCTCATAAGTGTGTGTCAGAACAGAGTAGTATCGTGTACCTTACTACATATTAAATGTTATGTTCTTCTTATTAATAACTCTCATGAATGTTTTGTTGAATACATGTAATAGGTACGTGTTTGAGCATTCGAGTCTTCAGGTTCAAGGTTATTAGGCAGACAGACACACAGTGTGACCACCGGGGCAACAAGTTTGTAACTATGGTTACTGTGAGTTTGTGTGTTCAAATTGTGTGCTAATTGTGTATTATTATCAGCTGTGTAATCTGAGCCTCACTTCAGGCTATACAGAACGTACAATCTTTCTTGCATATACGTCTGCAGTACAAACCCTCTGATTGTGAGGTGCATTAGGTTTCATAATGACCCGATGCAGGTTGGGGTAGGACGGAACATACAATTTTTCTTCTTCATTAAGTCGGCTGAGGAGTGTTAAATAATATTAATGACCAGGATAGTCATTACTTACCTCTGTTTGCGCTGGCTCAAGTGATTTTATCGATCGCAAGGGATGAGGCCCAGTACAGCAGATTATTCTGGCCTCTGATATTATCAACAGCTTAAATAAGTTGATTAGCGCAAGGACTATCTTTAAATAGATCTAGATGATGATGTTGATTGGGTGGAGCAGAAAGCCATCCATCTTTTTGATCTGCTAATAACTGAAATCCATCACTGTTTCTATCAGACCCCGCGCAGCTCGGCTCCTCTCCCCTCTCGCCTCTCTCTCTCTCTCTCTCACCCTCATGAGTCCACAGGTTTTTAGGGAAGCTGGTCCAGGAATGTAGGACAACATAGGCTGCACTGTTATTTGTCAGTGGACTGTGAAACTAGTTGCCACAGCCCTCCACTGATGCTGACTCAAATTGAGATGTGGGCACTATGGGATAAAACCATTTATGTCATGTAAAATAACCCTAATGTTCTTTTCAGTGTTTATGCTGATATAGCTGTGATTTATTCTGCTTAAGAAGTGAATGTACTGAATTTCTTCTCAAAACATCTTGGCAATAGACTGCATGTTAGCATGTCTGTGTCCCATTCTAACTAACAAGATATCGCTTAGATGAAAACCATACAAATTCAAACAGTTTTGCTGTCCTGTCCAATTCTGTACCTTCTGTAAAGGTCCCATTAAAACGTCTGAAAATGGCTCTTGTTCTGGTTTCTTATGCTCATCAAACAAAAAAGTGTAACAACACAGAAAACAATTTTTTGCAACATGAAACTTCTCTTCACCTCTAATAAATCCCGTTAATTAACTCCTCTAATGAACATTATAAATCATGCTTAAAAAATCATATCTATACTACAGAGATTATGTTCAGGTCATTTTGACTTGAGAAGGTCAAGATAAAATAAAAGCGTTAAAAATGTCTTGCCTGAAACTACATTATTTTAGTATCTGTGACTACCTCTATCTCTTATGTGTACACATACACACCTGTGCACACACACCTGCCATCAGGAGTATCCTCAAGAAAGGAGTTTGAAAGAGTTGTGAAAGAGTTTTGTGTGCCTACTTCCATTCCACAGCTAATAATTGAGATTGGATATTTTAAATTGTTTACAAGTTTAAAATTGTATTGCTGTACAATTAAAATACATGGCCTGGGTTAATTGGACATTCTGTTCTAAATAGTGAACTAAACTGAAGATCTTAATCTGTTGCGAGTCTCTGGCTCAATAAGTTTCTAAAATGGTTAGAGTATGATTATCTCTTTTAGCAAGGCCTATGCCAACAGATATACTGTAGAGTTTATTTCAGTGTCCTGTAATTCACTGTTAAATTGTTTAAACTATACAAAAGAAACTCCAATGTAACAATTTGTCTATAGACAAGCACCCAACACCTATTGATATAGGGAATGTTGGGATAGGCTTTTCTTGCTTAGCCAACTGTGAACAATGAAGCCTGGCCTAATTTGATTAAACACTTTGTTAGAAATAGCAATTAATGTACTTTCTCTGGTCGCTTTTTAATGGCTCCCTGCAATTAGTACACTGAATCTTGTTAATTATACTCTGTTTTTTTCTTCTTCTTCTTCTTCTTTTTTGGTTATAGGTGATGGTTGCATAGGCTGTGTTATTAGGAGGAGGGGGTAACAGGACTGTCAGCAGGGCCAAGGCTCTCACAGGAGTCCATTTATTCCCCAGCACACACCTAATTATTCCAGTCTAGTCTGCTACAGGTAGAGACCACCTTCATTCCAGCCAGGGCCCCTTCCTCTACACAAACAGTAGGAAAAGATTAATTGTTTGCTTTGTTTTGTCTCCCCAGGGACACTGGTCACTTAATAAAGAAAAATAATTCTATCTTGCTCTTGATTCAGTTTATTGTCCCGAAATGTGTTTGGATAAGCACAGGACAAGGCTTAGTTCTTGTTAGCAGATTTGCCCATTACCTTTGAAATGGCCAAAGTACATGAGAAAACAAATGTAATAAATAAAAGAGAATTGATGAGGGTGCAGACCTTTGTTGGTCACAAGTTGTATCATGATTTGCGGCTCTATTTGACACTAAGTCCTCATTAAAAGGCAAAATTAAACCGCTTGCCCATTGTTCTTAATTGTAAAGCAAGCAATTAGAGAGCCTTTAATTGACAATTGCCGCATGTGCTGAGTGAACACATCACGCCAGGAAGCACATTAATGGCAGGCAGTCAGGATCTTGAAAGTAAAGGTCAATAAAATGCACACTTAAATGCAAATGACACTGTAACATGTCAGATAAGTGACCTTTTGTGGACAAGGGACAGCCTTGGGACAGGTCAGTATTACTAGTGTCTAAATCCAAATATTCACAGTCAAACTGGGGGACAGAGTGCAATGTGAGAATCATCTCTTAAAATTTAATAATGGAGAAATATAAGTAAATTGATTGCATGAATGTGCTTACTGCACTCTCGTGCCTTCATTCCAACCTAGATGATGTTGCCACTTAATACATAATACATAATACACATACATAATTATTTGCAATCACATTTTCTATTAGATTTAGTAGTGAAAGCCCAACTTTAGATAACATATTACATGTGTTTAAAGAAATCGCAGATGTTGGATAAGCAGAGCAGGGCTAAATGTCTATCTGCAAGACTACATTAGTACAGTAGTAATAACTTTTTAGCATTTTTCTATAGTTTTTGTAGAAACCCATTAAATAAATACTGTATAATAAACTGTATGTCAACAAGCAGGGATTCCTCTTTTCAGTACAAGATCAAAGAAGATTGATATCAGATCGCAAAGTGTGTGACAACATAATGTGCTGCGGCATGCAGCTTTGCTCTATTAGCAGAAACTTGTTATTTTTCTTTAGCTGAAGCGGGGCTCTAAGTGTGGACAGGCGTTGATAAATGCTGCCGTGTGCTGTTGATGCAATTCATTTGTCAACTGTGTGAAAAAAGGTTAATCGGTATTCTCCAGCCAGGTTACAGTGTTTCTCTCTTGCTTCTCACCAGTAATTGTGCCTCTGTGCGCCCTCATCAACTAGCCCCTCACTGACTTGGGCAGAGTACATGAAGCCTTTGCTGCCAAGGAGCCACGATAAATTATCAGTGATTGTGTGGAGAACATTACGTTCTGGTAAAAAAACAAAAAAACAACAACAACAACAAAATGTAAAGAAAAAATTAATACCAAGCAAAAAATAACACACAAACAAAAAACAACAACGACAACAAAAAAAAACACAAATATCAGCAGTATTTCATAATTTATGTCCAAGTATTTCATACATGGAGGTGAATGATCATGGGTAAGAGGGAAAAAGAAATCAATGAAAATTCATATTTCATAAGCCCATAATTGCGTTTGAAAGTGTGCGGTAGTCATTTGTTTTAGTGGCCGGCACAGTGGTTGCTTGATGACACTGCCATACATTTGAGAGTTAGGTCTTATTTCTTTTCCCCTGCCTCATCATTCCTCCTATCTTCCGATCCCACTCCTTTCATCTTTTTACAGCTACACTGTACAGCTGTTGAAAATAAGGGTTTTGTTGTCAAGAAGACTGCACTTAAAAAAAAACAAAAAAAACTTGACAACTTGACAACGTTCTATCATCTGTGAAGTTATCGATTTGCCAGTGTTTTAACCATCAAACTGGATCTATTTGAGTTACTCTGGTTTTTAAACAATTTCTTTGACAGGCTAGGCGTCACAGCAATTGCCCTGCTTTTAAAGACAGTATTTCAATTTGTGGACGCCCCCGTTAAAGCAGAACTAGACTTCCAAAAGGCCCCCATGGTGGACAGAGTTGTCATGGATAGGGGGTGGGGGTGTGGAGGGTGGATGGCGTGAAGACAAAACGAAATGGTCTTGCTTTATAGATTGCTGTTAGGTCAACAAAACTTTGGCAGCATTGATTAACTTGACAGTGAATGCAGCAGTACATTTATCACTAATAGCTGTGCTGTAGAAAATCTAATAAGAGCCCAACAATCCCCCTGGAGCTGTAACAGGTTCTGTGTGGCCAGCAGAGCGTGCCGTGAAAATATCCGTCTCCCTGGACGCCACTGCTGAGGGGTCAGGCAAGCGATGATGCGCCGAAAACACACGCATCATCTCATCAGAATACCCTATTCCCCTCTTTATTAACACCCTGATGCAATATAGGCAGGCACACTACATGGTCAGCAGGCCATAAATGTGCATAACTGGCAACACATTTTAGAGATGTTCAAGTGTGTGTAAGGGAAGGAAGTGAATTATCAATAATTGGACCTAAAAAGTACATTCTCCGGCATCTGAGTGTCTTACCTTCTTATCAGGGTGCTTAAAAGTGTTCAAGCTGTTGTTAGGAAAGTGTAAGGATTTGAATTTCACTGGAAGGCGTGAGTGGGTTGGGGGGGGGGTGCTGAGGGAAGATTTGCATGTGTGGCTATGAAACACTCTGGCCGCATCAGAATTTAGCAGGGAGGCTAATAGATTTGCTGTCACCTGGGCATCAGGTTCACTCTTAGGATTCAATTTTTTTTTCAGCCCGTTTTGCATATCGCATCGATCAGTCGGGGAGGTAAATGAGCAAAAAGCGCAGAGGCTAGAGGATGAATTGTTTACTCGCATAAAAATAACCTTTCAATAGGGGAAGATGCATGGCGCGGACTTCTGGTGGTGTTCTGCTGCCCCAAGCAGATGGCATTCAGCTGCTATTGATCCAGGTCCTGCAGGCAAGCGGGGGGCAGTCCTGGCCAGGGCACGGAGAGCAAGCCTGTCCATCCTAACCGCCTCCCTAACCATCCCTCAAAACAAAGGAAGACACACTATGTGCATCCAATAGCATTTGTATATCGAGTAAATAGGTGTCAACTGCAAAATACTCCATTATCTGGTGGCAGGCGACAAATGTCACACTGAATTCTGAAGCTTATCTTTGTTGTGGAATCCACAAAGTCACACAGACATTTAAAGCTTTATAACCTGAATTCAGGGAACATTAACGCTATGCCACAGAAGAACATGATCAGTGACCTCTTCCAACAGGCAGAGAGACAGAGGTAAAAGTGGATGAATGGAAATCATCATACGGTTATACACCAATAACGAGGCCTTGATGCCGGGATAAAGTAAGCTGCTGCCCAGGATCCATTATTTCAAGGCTGAGTGCTCTTTGGAGCAATAAGAGAAGACCCCCCCCCCCACACACACACCCTCAACCCTTCCATGTCTCACCCCAGCTCCAGCCTTCAGCACTAATTAGTTTCAGAGGGAATGGAAAAGGGGGCTCCAACTAAGCCCATACCATCGGAGTGTGGAAGAGATGCATTTGTGAGACAAAAACGGGGAATGCTTAACCCCACTGTAAAACTATTGGAGCTACGGTTGTGGAGATGCATTCGTGAGGGTACCTGCAACATCAAGTAGAATTACATGCTCCATCTGGAAAATGTGTCCAGAACCGCAATCCATTTTAATCTGCACCAGGTAAATCTTTTCTGAGACTATTCCTTGTCCGAGATCAAAGAAGCCTCTTTTGGACTTAATGGCTGGACCAGTTTTCCACATGTGTTTTTCCCCCACCAGTTAACTAGCCAACTAAATGTGATAATAGCCCATGATATGGATATTTTGTATGTGTATAAAGGACGTGAATCATAGTGCTAGACACCAGAGAACAGGTGCTAGTGGTTGTTCTTTGCCCTGGACCTTCTTATGTAAAAAAGCTCTTCCTGCATGGTGCCACCTGATTTATTAAGCAACACATTATTTTCTAGCTTCTGAGACTGTGCATCCTGCTCATGATAAATGTGGTGCGATGCATAAATTTAACACAATGGCTCTGGCGTAAATGCTACATCTTAATGATTAAATGTTACCATGATTGCAAACCTAACTGCTTTCATCTATCCTCTCTGACTAAACCATGTCATTGCAATTTTAAGTTTTTTTATGTAAGGTTTTGTTAACTGGAAGTATTTTTCAAGTATGTCCTTTTTTGTTTCTAAGTGTTTTCCTTCGCATCAAAAAGAGTAGGTTGGGGTATTATTTTGAAAAGCAGTCTACAAAAAAGTCCTATTACAAGCAAGTATGATTCAGAGCTTGGTGAAAAGAAGCTTCACTTCATTCATAAATATCACCTTTTGGCATGAACACCCCAAGGTCTGTCCACTTCAGGCTGTTCTGGCAGTGTACACAGTCCTAATCTCAGAAGGTCCATGGCATTCTAGCCCGAGCTTGGAGAAACGCGCTCTCCAGTAACCACAGTAATTGGCTGATGAGGAGGCTCAGGCCCTAAAAGAATGTCAGTGTTCGATTTCCCTGCGATCCTAAGTGAGGATATGTCACCATTTATGCCACTTTCGGGTGACACCGGCTCTTGGCAGAAACTCTGGGGAAATCATTACACTGTTTATACCTCTCCCCTGTCAGACACCACTTCCCTTTGATATTTTCACAATGTTTTCCACTGAGTGATGCTACCTTGTGGGGGTCAGGGGAGAACAAGTACCTTTTGTAAATTTGTGACCATATTTTTTTTTTTAACGGCTGAAAGAAAAGAAGTCTGACAATTGGTGACGCGTAGCGCAGAGCCAGTGAGAGAGCTTGAAGCTTGATCAATGCTGTCCACCTGGTGTCTTCTTTTCAGTGTAAAGAGATAGAGCTTTAATGATTTCTGGAGCTGTTCAGCCACATTTTGAGAGGGAGTGGAAATGTTTCAGCTTCAGGGGCTGTGAATCTTGGAACTTCAGTTCAGTTTGTAGTCAGAGGAGAACTAATGAAAGCCTGTGGTTACCCTTACCTTTTATTTTAACTTATTTTAACACTATAGATGTTACTGTGTAGAAGCAAAACCCAGTGTTACACTATTTATTGCTACCATCCCAAACAAATCTCCACATTCAATCATCCAGTAAATTATCTTCACCATAGAAATATAGCAAAAATATCACCATCTGTTCACAGACCATCCAAAGTCCATCAAATATATCACTATGGTAATACAGGATATAATTGTGATGGCCTGGAGGACTGGAGCACTCAGTGATAATTGTCAGAGTATAATGGGGTTAGACATTGTCATTACAGCGCGGTCAATAAGGCAGAAACTGAATGGAGAGCTGTAAATAATTCCCTTGTCAGCAGTGAGACGTAGAAGGAGCTTACTGTTCCATCACCCTATCAACAATTACGATACAAAACTGAAGACATTGCGTGAAGCGTCACTTTTTCATGAACTACAGTAGTCAAATTGTGAAATATTTTCAGAGGGGTTGGGGGAGTGATGGTAAGATGGTTATAATTAACCACTTAAATTGTATCTATACATTTTTAGATCAGGAAAAGACTTTTCAGATATTACTATTCTTATACTGTCCTGGTAACCTGGTAAGAGTTTTTGTTTATTACAATACTCTTGTATTGCCACAAACATTGTTCTACACCTACACGATACACTTCACAATATGCAGCTCTTAAATCGACATCTTTCACTGGTTAACGCTGATTATTCTTAAGAAAGTCCATAGATCTTGTGTTGTGTTTGCTTTTTCTCATTTCCAAAGGTTTCAAAACATGCATTTCTACATAACCACATTGTTAATAGGTGCACACATGACTCCATCATACTTGCTGGTATGACATGAAAAACTTACGATAAATACAAGGCAACTTAGATATTTTAACGCCATACAAATTTGAGATTTACACACTATGTATATCACATAACGACCTTAACCCAAACGGGTTAAAAAGAGGAATGGCAGGTTAACAAGGAAGGTGATTTTTTTTGTCATTTGTTCCAACTGGGGGGCAGCATCCCTTTGCATGCTACTCAAATCGAGCCCTGACAACACTGGACTTACTATAATGTAATTCTCCTGATCTATCATCTATCTATCTATCAAGCTAGCTATACATTTTCAGCAAAGCAAAAAGCTCTCTGCCTGGCTATATCAGCGGCAGTTTAACATGGTTTCTGTGAGGCTGATTTGTCTGCTCTTGACCTTTCCAGCAAACTGTCCCATCATGCAGCAGCAGGGCTCCTGGGGGACTCCATTCACACTGCCGAGGTGTGCTGGTAATGAAGCCTGTCGTCCAGCTCACATCCTCCGGCAGGCCCATGCCAGACACAACTCCAGCTTGGAACATGTCCTCCATTGATTCAGTGCTATATTCCAAAACACCTCAATATCTCCCTGAGAACATCTTGGTTGTTTTCAGCCCTCTTTCGAGGTTGACATCTGCGTTGATTGGTTATGCCCTGCGCCCTGAAGAGGTTCTTTACAGAAAAGTGAGTGTAATTTGGTCTGATTTATCTCTGAAATCTCAAATTACATCCCTTTAAACTAATTGTTATAGGGTTTCATTAACACTCTTAACTTGGATTTACTTTTGAGAAGGTTCTAAACAATCTGAAGAATTTCATGAACAATGATGTGTTTGTTTTAAACAATGTAATTTGTAGGATACATATAGATAGCTGTAGCTGTAGCCTACAGGCATAATTCAATTCAATTCAATTCAATTTTATTTGAATAACACTTTTAACAATAGTTATTGTTACAAAGCAGCTTTACAGAAATCCAGATGTAGATCCCTAATGAGCAAGCCAGAGGCAACGGTGGCAAGGAAAAACTTCCTGAGACAACATGAGAAAGAAAGGACCCAGACTCGTTGAGAGGACCCAGACTCGAAAGGGAATCCATCCTCATCTGGGTGACACCCGACAGTGGAACTATAGGTCACTATAGTAAACAGTCATACAGAGAAAAGGCAACAGCACTAAATGTGATAAAAGGATATGGAATATTTGGTATGATTGCATTGTGAATGGAAGTCCTGAGATATTCATTGGGACAGTCTTTCTGATTACAGCAGCAGTTCTATGGTATCCAGGTAAGATTATCCACTGAAACAGGAAGGTGAGTCTTAGACATGAACTGATTTTGGGAAGTGCAAGTCTTTAGGGTATCCAGGTGAGTATCCACAGCAGCAGAAAGTAAGTCAATGCAGAAAGCTGAAGAAGCAGGAGGAGCAGAGCAAGACTAGTGCACCAGGGTCAATCAGGCAGGTCAGGAGGGTGAGAGGAGCCACAGCAGGAGAAGTGTGTAACACACTGGCATTGGCATCAAATCTGGTGGCAGCTCGGCAGCTGTACATGCAATAATGACTGTAAACTATGAAACTATAATATAGTAAAGTGCAACATACAGAACTACAAATACAACTTGTATATCAATTGTATAGTTAATATTCTTGATGTATGAACTGTAAAATAAGTCACATTGTGTTCCAATAGAATCTTTTATTAGCCAGGATTTTCCAAGCCTCTTACTTGTTTGTGAAAGAAGACAATTTTATATACACTCACCGAGCACTTTATTAGGAATACTATACTAATACTGGGTAGAGCCTCCCCTTGTAGCCCATCCGCCTCAAGGTTCTACGCGTTGTGCATTCCGAGATGCTTTTCTGCTCACCACAATTGTACAGAGTGGTTATCTGAGTTAGCGTAGCCTTTCTGTCAGCTCCAACCAG
>JAOUQW010000029.1:1469696-1486717 GCA_028565825.1 Olivaichthys viedmensis | reverse complement strand
TGCTCAAGGGCCCAACAGTGGCAGCTTGGCAGAGCTGAGGTTTGAACCCACAACCTTCTGATCAGCAGCCCAGTGCCCTAACCACTGCCCCTTATGGATATTAACTAGACTTGTTGGGCACATGACCATCCGTGGTCCCCCAAGGGTCCATGGCAGGTTAAATCACCTCTGGTCATGGTTCCTGCAGTGTGGTGGAAAGGCAAAACAGGAACTCAACCAGGAACTGTGCAGTTCTTATTCAGGATTGTTCCTGAACCCTTTAGTTCCTCAAAAGGTTCTGGGACCTCAGTGGAAATGTGACTTTTGGCCTGTGGTGCTAATAGTGGCCCCTCATGGAGAAGTTTCAGCCTACTAAACATGAGTGAGGTCCATGACAACAGTTACAGGTGAGGCCCATGACGTGCTTCGAATCTTAAAACACAATTAAAATAAAAAAGAGGCAACTTTGCCTTTCTGGTTAGTCTCACTGTGCCAAACAAAACATTGACAAAAGAAAAAGAGCTGCTAACAGCACAATGGTTTTGGGATTGGCATTCACCCAAGAATGATTCAATTTGAGGAATCTTGAATCTCAAACTTCCTGAAACAAACAAGTTCATGAACATGCGCACATGCACATGACATCTGACCGCTTAAAGAAGACTCAATTGAGCTGTGATAGGCAAAGCAAAGGTAGGAAATTACATTTGATTATTATCTAAAAAACATATTTCAGATAGTGGACATGTTAGGGGTCAAATGTGTAGATAAACATAGCCTAAACAACAGAAAACATATTGGAAAACAAGTTTTAGCTTATAATATTGGGCTTGCTTTAGTGTGTAGATGATCAAAATAATTTGCAGTTTGTTCATGCTTGCAAATTGTTCGACACAATTTACTTAAAAGTATTGTTCAAAATGTACAAATCTTTCACAAATCCCCTATTGAATTTTCTTTGAACAGATTTCTGTGGGCTCTAGTGCAGCTCCTGATATATTACACACTACTGATGTGCCCATAGAATGTAACATGTAAAAGACTTGCCCTAACCAGGTCTCACCATCACATTCTTCCATTTAATACCTATTGATTTTTTAATCAGATCTCAGACAAATGTAGAGTACAAGCTTCATTAAGCTCTCATTTCAGGTACAAGCTAAGACATAAACAATTTCCCAAAAATACAGTAATCTTAAATCACAATCAAAGTGATGACTGATCTGCTGTCTCGATGTATTTTATTATACTGCTTTCATGAAACAAGACCATGAGGTGTACAACAGATTTGACAGTATTCATTTATAATCATCTTCCACCCCCTTTTTCCAGGCCATTTTTTTTGCTGTCTCATCCACTGTCATCCATGCTGACTTTTTGTAGAATGTAGAGAATTCTCCCCAGCATGGTCTGGTCTGTCCAGCACCTATAATAATCATGGGCAGTTGATCGCTCAGTGGTATGTTTACTTCCCAGGTCTGCCAGAGAGCCACAATGCTTGAATTGTACTCTGCCTGACTTCTGTTGTTTTGGATAAAAGCATCTGTCAAATAAATAAATGTAAATAATCTATGTTTTGTTGCTGGGTTTATTGTTAGAATTGTCTAAAACTATAGATATATAAGGCTTTGTATTACATTCAATTGTCACCAACTAAAACACTGCTTTTTAATGTTTTCGATGGTAGGATATAGGCTTCCATCATGTTCTGTGGCCTACTTTGGATTCCTGGCATTGGTCGCTACCCTCATAATGTTCTGTACAAAACATATGAGAACTTCACGAACCTTTCAGTAGAAACATTTTCCACGTGTAGGATCAACATCTGTAGTGCATATTGGAGGCTGGTGTAACTGGGGACCAGTCCAACATGCTAGAGTTAATTTATTGCTGATGATTTTGCTGCATAGAACCTTTGTACACCTGAGGTTAATGCTAATTCTAAAATAAAGGCATTACTCGCCAATTCACATCCTTTTTTCAAATTGTAAGAAGGCTACCTGCCGTTAAGGGTGCAGTTTAAGTAAGTACAATTTATTTCTAAAGCACATTTAACACAACCCTCGTTGATCCAAAGTGCTGTACATCAATAAGAACATAGAGAATAAAACATTTTTAAAAGACAACCACAACACTTCAAAACATACATCCATAATTGTTGTTTTAAAATTTGCTAGAGAAGACGCACATCTGATTTCCATACGTAAACTGTTCTATAGCCTTGGAGCAGCAAAATTGTTGTACGTAATAGTTGAAAGAGAGAGCCAATGTTTCTGACTGATTCTATTAAATTACTAAATATCAACAAACTCTTCAAACCATGCAAAAAAAAAAAGTGGATTTTTGTATCCTTTGGCAAACAAGCCCTGCTGCACACTCTCTGGAGTGTTTGAATAGGCATAGAGAATCTTTCACACCTTTATGCACAGAGTATTCCAAAACCTTAACTGTTATTTATTTATTTATTGTTCCTTAGATATGGCTTCTTGATATTCAAGCATTTATGCTTTTTAAAAACCATACAAAATTCTTAAACAATTCAAAAATTAAAACTAAAATCAATAATGTATTAATTATGCAAGTGAAATCTACATCAAAACTAACTAAAGCACTTTTGTATGTTACTCAGGACAGTAGTTTTCTTGGCTATAAACTAATCTCTAGACATTGGAATCACTTTTTTAGTGGTTACCCACAAAGCCAGTGAAAATAATGAATACTGTGTAATATTTTTTAGAAGTCAGTTCGACTGTAAAACCCACTCGAGACAATCTCTTTTGAGTGGGCTTTTAATAAGCAATTTGTTACACGTTTCCCAAGTACACTCGTGCTTAAAAGTCAGTTGGAATAACAAGATGACCAGCAGCTCCTATCTGAATATACATCTATATTAATGAATTAGCCTATATACTCAGCATGGCGTGACCTTAAAACCATAAGAGGAGACATTGGGGACATTGGGGACATGGGGAGAGGTGGCGGAATTCTTTATCGGCCTCCTGTCAGAGAGGGCCGTTCATTTGTCTATCAGGCATCAGGCGAATTAATTAACGAGAAATGCACACGTCCTAATTGAATGTCAAGCAGAGGTGGCCGCTATGGAAATGAACGCAAAGCTGTATGTTAATGTAGAAATTAACCAAGAGTTCATATGCTCGGGTTTAGCCTTAATAATTCGTTATTCGGCCAAGAAAATGACACATTTCAGCAGTTAATGTATCGATCCCCTGTCCCCTCTCGAGTGTACTTTATTTCACCAGTCATTTATCACCAACAACACCAACAACACCAACAACATGCTGAAAAATGCGCACCAATACGCAGGAACCAATACGCTGTCATGTGCAGTGCAAAGCTGTAAAAATGACTTGATTACTGATTCAAAAAACCTGATCGTAGCAGGTCTAGACACCAATGTCCATTGGTCTTAATGTCCATATAATGGGAGCATAAATAACAATAATTCATAATAAATCATAAATATTAAATATAAACAATAATGATAATAATAATATTGAAATACTATTAACATGGTCATTTATGATATGATAATGCTTAAAATAATACACATGTAATATAAATGCAATTATTTATAATACCTAATTTGCAAAACAAGTCTCATTAGACTCTTCCTGCGTCCAACCTTTCCGTGACCTGGAAAACCTCTTGTTATTAACGAAAGGTCTAGGTTATTATTGCTCTCATGGAGAGAGAGAGAGAGAGAATAAAACAACAACGCCCCATTAAAAATACATTTCAAACTTTCTGTGCTTTATTATTATTCGCATTCTTTTGCGGAGGGCTGCACGCTGTAGACATGAATTCATTTTCAGACGATTATGTTTGTGTTTGCGTTTCGTTATCAATCTACAGAGACCTCGGCGTGATGAATGGCCCTGTCAAAATGACGCCAGTCCAAACATTTTACCAGCCCTCTGGAGTGGAATCGTGTAAAATGCCCTGCGTGTAGACATGTAGAGCCTATCCAAACAGCTATAACTTTCTCAAGCGTCTCGGAGAAGCTGGGGAATGAATCGGCTGGATAACGAGGCGCAGAAACAACACGGTGAGCTTCGTTATCTTTAAGCGCTCCAGTCGGATCGAGCCCAAACCAAAGGGAGATAGTGCACAACTACTGGGCTTTGCCTCGTCCATTAATGAGCAGAGCACTCTTAGACGTTAAACGTGCTCTTCATCAGCCCATCCAAGCTCTCCAAAAAAAAAAAAAAAAAAAATACTGGTGGCTTCATTCAGGCCTCGGTGATGGAAAAACTGGATCCCAAACCGAAAGCGCATGGGCAGGAACGCACTGAGCGCGCGCGGCTCCACCTTTTCACTATATAACCAAATGGGCTGAAATGGGTCCGGTTGCGCGTGCGGTGCCAAATGAACCGCATACTATTACTACGACGTGTTGCGTTCATTTTTTGGTGCCAGTTCAAACCCCCTCCTCCTCCTTCTCCTTCTCCTTCTCCTTCTGCCTCTCTGCCCTATTCTCGCGTCCAACCCACGTGCTCCTTCAGCAGAAGGAGGGCAGAGGAAGAGAGAGAGAGAGAGAGAGAGAGGAAGAGAGGACGGCGTCTCTTTTCTCCATCCACAGACTTCACGGAGTGTCTCGGCGGTCCATACCGTTATGGTGTAAGCGTCCGGGACTCGCAGTTTACATCGTCGGGCCTGACAAACTCGCTTGGGCTAATAGGGTAAGTGTTGCGCTGTGCGTCGTTATGAAGGGTTTTGACTTGATCTCAGACTCAGAAAGTGCGTACAGTCCCAGACGTTTAGATACTCAGTCCAGAAGTCCTAAAAGTGTGCTTTCATTAAAACCAACTCCAGACATCCCTTGTATTTATTTCCATGTGTGTTATGTGTGGGTTGTTTGAAAAAATGTTTTTTTTTTTATATATCTATATATATATAGATATATAAATAATAATAATAATAATAATCATTGTGAAACAATATAGATTTAGTAGGCTATGTGCGTAAGCGCACTTCATTCAAGTGAAAAGTTCAGAGATTTTGCTAACTGGCTGACAGCAGGTAGATCTAGTCTGCGGGACGCACAAAATCTCATCACCACTCGTATTTGTTTTTGTTTTTTTTGTTTCTTTAATGTTCCGTAGTTGCAGTTGGAGATGCTGAAATCCGGGGATCAGAGCGGTTCTGCTTTCCTCAAAGTGGACCCGACTTACCTACAGCACTGGCAGCAGCTTTTCCCCCAGAGTCAGCTGAAGAGCTGCGCAATTCCGCAGATCCCTGCGCCCGAGCGAGCGCCTGTAGCCGCGGAAAGCCTCCGCCAGAGACCTGGTTTAATTTCCTCCACTTCTGCCTCGACCGCGTTAACGCCGTCCTCGGTCTCGTCGTGCGCTCCGGCCGTGTCCGCGTTCGCCGGGTTGACGCAGCTCTCCGCGCCGCAGCTCGCGCTCTTCGGACACGCGCTGTGCACCGAGGTCGCACCGGCCGAAAACGGGGGCGCGTCTCAACCCAAGGAACTTTGCCTGCCGTCCAACTTCAACGACAAAGCGTCCCGGTTGAAGCTGACCTCCGAGGAACTGGACTACTACCTATACGGACAGCAGAGGATGGAAATTATTCCGTTGAACAATCACACCAGTGACCTCAATAACCGTACGTATGAGTAGCACTCCTGGATTAAAGTAAGGGCGTGTTGATCGTGTCCCCAGACTGCAAACATTAATAAATGCATAGACCAGGATATTATTGCAACGAAAACTTTAAAGCCTAACCAACTACAATATTATATCCAGGAGAAGAAAAAAGAAAAAAGAAAAAAAAAACAACAACAACAACACAAAACAAAAATCTCCAAGTGATGAATGATGGACAGGTAAAACAGTGTTACCTGTAACACTGTAAAACATGTAAAACAGTGAGAGTTACTTAAATCTGTTGAAAATTCGACAGTGAAACGGTTATTTAAACACTGCAATAATTCCTTCAATGTAGTGGCAATGTAGGTTTTTTTTTTTGTTGCTGTGCAGCCTAGGGTTAGGGTTAGGGTTAGTACCTAAGGTTAGTAAGGGTTAGTACCCTAACCCTACTTCAGAGTTTTGCCATTCCGTGACGCGCTTTGTGTGTGAGTAAAACATTACAGATAATGAGCGAGTCATTTGCTGGAAAACGTCACGACGTGAACAAATGCACAAAGACGCACGAAAATATGTTTTTAAGGATAAAGGGTTTCTTTTTTTCTTTCTTTCTTTCCAATATTGAATTAAATCACGGACAGGTGCACGCGCATCTTTAGCGCCCACAGGCCACTTCAGATGATTTATTGATGACTGTTATTTTGCAGATCATCGAACAAAAAAAAGTTGTGTTAAAAGGTGTATTCAGAACATGCATACCAAAATCATCAGTGCTGAATGAGCATCTACCACGGACACACGCAGACACTGTGTTAATTCGACACTCGGTATTTTGGGGTAATTATTAGGCTTCAAAGATTAATAATAGACCAATTTTATTGATATATTTTTCATAAAGTACATTTAATGTAAAAGAGAACTCGACCTCTTTAAAATATAACCGTATGACAATGATCCAATTAATCAATAATACAAAAAAAAACAAAACAATTTAATTATATGCAATTGTATGAACATTCGTTTTCATAATGAATAAAATTAATTTTGCAATAAATTGAATAACGTTTTTAAATGATGCACGGTTTAGGCCCCTTCAGTCACTGACAATTAAAGTAGCCTACATTCATTTTGCGTCCGTTAACGAAATTCTTGCATTAAAAAAAATAAAAACAAATAATTGGATATTCCTTTGTCGCCCACTGGCTGTGCGTTCATTCATGTAGGTTGATTATCACTGTCTAATTGCATGCAATCAAAAGAATAAATAACATGCACGGAGGGGAAATACCCACATTAAAGACTGGTTTAAAAGGGTGGTGACTGTTTATTTAAGGTGATAAAACGGCCCATCAGCAGTAATCTCCATCGATACGTGCCACGAGGAGATGAGGCATGGAGGAGGGGGGGGACAAGCCACAATTAATTGCTGTATAGTTTTGTGGAAGAGAGTGGAGTGAGTGTGGATCAGAGATCGATCTGTCCCATCGGCCGCTATTCATCATCCCAGCGCGCTATATGGGAGTCTCCGGGGGTCAGCACGACTGCTTTATCTACATTTGCTATTCTCTCGCTCATATTTCCCATCGCACATCACAGAGAGACCATATATTTTCAAACCCGTGGCTTTAATTTGGGTAATGTGCGTGTTCAAAAGCGGCCAGTGTCGATCAAATTCTGAGATGGAAAAAAGGTTTTACACTATAAGAGCATTAGAATCATGAAGGTTGGTGTGAGTGCAACTACTTGCCATTATTCACGTCAATATTTCGTAACAAGCAAATATCGAACAATACGTTAATATCGCCTCGGTTCTTCGCTTTGGTTTGTGCATGACATAGACTTGACAGTTTGCTTAATTAGGATGCGTAGACCTGAAATATTGTGCGTACATCGGAACAGTGCAATGTTGCATGTAAAAAAAAAAAGGTATTAAACCTTTTTCGTACAACTTTCTTTCAAAAGCAGCGTTTAGCCACAATCTGTATATTAAGAAACTGAGAAAGAGAAATGCAAAGAATAAGAATTTATACTTATTGAATTTTATTTTAAAAAAAAAAAAGAAAAGAAAAAGATGTTCTAACAATAATAACAGCAACAGCATCTGTCAATTTATTTTATATTATTATTATTATTATAATAATAATAATAATTATTATTATTATTATTATTTAATGACACCTAGAGGTTTGATCCACATGAAAAAACCTGAGCCGTTAATACTCTACTTGTTAAAATACTTGTTTGTGGCATCAGTGTTTTCATGTACTATATATATTTAAAAAAAAATGTTTGGAGGGAGTAGTAGTAGTCAGGGCTTTTATAGGGGTCCCATCTGAGCATTGGGGTAAGTAACAGTCTCTTACACTGCACTGTCCTGCAGGCTGTGACATGTGTGCGGATAACCGGAACGGCGAGTGCCCCATGCACGGGCCCCTGCACTCGTTGCGGCGCTTGGTAGGGACGAGTAGCGCCTCCGCTGCTGTGCCCCCTCCGGAGGTTCCCGAGTGGCTGCGCGACCTACCCCGCGAAGTCTGCCTCTGCACCAGCACCGTGCCTGGACTGGGCTATGGTATCTGTGCCTCCCAGCGCATTCCACAGGGCACGTGGATTGGGCCTTTTCAGGGTGTCCCACAGCTGCTGGATAAAGTGCAGTCCGGAACAATGCGCAACACAAGACACTTATGGGAGGTTAGTGTTTTCCTTTCCCATTTTTCCCAAATTGCTGAGGAATTTTCCAACCTGCAGCAGAATTGATGAGAGGCAAAATATCTTTACGATTTTACAAATCCACTCACCTTGATTTAATCTTACTAGACATGTCAAAATGATATGTATGACGAATAATCCTTATGAATAAGATGAATTTGAATGAATAACGTGAGTAACTGCCATGTTTAGCAGGAACATCGAAATATATGCATACTGTATGGGTTTTAATAGAATACTTTAGTTGCGTTTGAATTTGAACAGCACAATGTATTCCTGCTGTAAAGAGGGGAGATGATGGATGAATAAAACCTCATGCACACACAGAGACATAAAGGTCACAGCTCTCAGAGATGACCAACCGACGGGAGAGACGAGACAGAGAAACAGGGAGAGAGAGAGAGAGAGAGAAAAAAAGAGAGATACTTAGACCGAGAGTGAATTGCCATTCAGCTGAGAATCCAGAACTGTGGTCTAGCTGAGACATAAACTATCCTCACTCAGACACATTTACAAGTTATCCCTTCCTAGATTCTCTAATTATAGACATGGACAAATACAATTTTTCTTCTTGTATGGCAAGTAGTCGCGTCATGAGAACAGATCTCTAAGGCTATAGATCAACACTAACTGATAACTGAAAACGGACTTGGGAAGGCTGCTTTTGGGATATTGGTGCAAAGTTTGTTATTGGTGTGCTATGGCTCCCTCCATCCAAATACAGGCTGCTGCTGTTGTTGAGGCCCACACAGACAGAATGGAACACTATTACTTGTTATATATGTTCTGTGTGACGCCATTTTAAACACTTGCTTGGCCAGAGAGGGCTGTAAAAATTCCAGCAGCTTAAACAGAACTTTGGTGGGTGAGGGAAAGAAATGAACACAATATTCCATGCTATACCAGCCAAGGAGACCTTTCTCATTTGGGGACATGTAAATTGTTGAACTATCTTATCACTGTTGATAAAGTGTAAACTACAGATATTTCAGCCCAGAATCACTCCTTGTTGTGCAGATCACTGAAAGTCTGATGGCTGTGTGTTTTTGGCTGTCAAGCTGAAAAGTGACAGGGACAGTGTCTAACTGTAGAAATATTCCTTTGAAATGTCTCGGTTGCATGGAGAATTAATAATGAGTTGACCTTGGGAAATGGTGCAGGAAGATGTTGTCATGCTTAGCAATGTCTTAGTAGTACACTGGGCCAACATTTCTTGAGTTAGGTCACTTATCTACTTATCTACAGTTAGCTTGTTACTAAAAGCATACACAATAGACCCGAGTTTTCTTTCTGTTCATTTTAGCGGAACATTGCTCACTGTTTGCAATGGGCGGTGGGTGTGTGTGGTGTTACTTACAGAATTAATCTTGGTTATATATGATCATGTAATGATTATCTGCTGATCTGAGTTGCAAGGAAATCTGCTCAGCTAAACTTGTCCTATCTTGTTTTATATTACATAAATAAGGTGTTCGGGTATTATGGGGCACTGTTTGAGGTTTTTTTTTTTAATCCGTGGTGATCTTCTGAGAAATACCAGTCAGTATTCTATTACATTAATATATATTTCTAAAATACTATGTAGTATTCTATCAATTACAGAATTAAAAATTCCTACCAAAACTTTCTTACTGTGTCATCTCTCATTACCTGAATTCACCATATGTATCAAAATCTTCTGTTGCTCAGAAGGCACTATAGAGGTCCATTGCGCCAAAACATATTAGCAATGAAATATATTGAGCAGAACCTTGTGGGGTAGTGCCTTTTCCAGAAATTTGTTAGGAACTCGTTTGTCATATAGCTTAATAGCTTAAAAGCATAATAGCTTATGAATTTATGATTGGTAATAAACTGTGTCACCAAATAATGATTTTGTTTAGTGTAATCTATTTAGGGCTTGCTTGTGTATTCTTTCCTTTTCTGAAAGGCACTTGAAAACTTAACTTAGGCTTTGTATCCCTCCATAACGATACAGTAACTACTCCGTTACTACAGTAACTTTTCTTTTTGTTTGTATTAGATGCATTTTTGCTGCTTGTACTATGTGGTCTGTAAGTCAATAATGTTTCCCACAAGACTTTGTGTCCCCCTGGGTTTTTCATGGACTTGTCTGTGGAATGTCCACCCCCAGGCTCAAATATTTTTGACCAAATATTATTATACACACTTTTTCAGAACTTATCATTGATATTGCACAAATATATTTATATTGTTATTTGCCCAATGTAAATATATTTGTATTTACTTACACTGTGTACTATAGACTTCATTCGCTAAATACTGGGTTATTAGCAATGTTGTCAACCATACAATATGTGCAATGGTGTGTGCTGAGTTATAACAAGATGTTTTGGATGAATCATGTGACAGTTCATTCTCATTTAAAAGCTAAATACTGTATCTGTGTTATTATTACCCAGTGAAAATAGTGTTACACCTCATACAGTGTTTGAACATTGGCGCTCTAACTCATTGTGTTTTGCTTTCTTTGCTGGTAAGTGTGGTTGTCAAATTTTGCTGTCTATGAAGTAAACTCAGCATGTAAAAATTTCAGCATGTCTGGAAAAACAGAAACCCATATTTTTGTTTTTCGCATTTTGACATTTACCCATAATTTAAGATCAGGGAGCTATAATCCCATATGATGAGAAAATGTTAACACTAAACCTAAAATCATGGTGGCACTACCCAATTGAATCGCTTTTTAAATAGCTAGTCTTACATGTTGTTAATCAGTGTAATTCAGTATAATATACACAGAAATCTATTATACTGATATATAGAAATACTTAGAGCATTTTGTTTTTACAGGAAACCTTGATGTAAGACCATTGAAATGCTGAGGGGTCAGATTAATATATGAAAATAGTAAATTGAAGTCGACACAAATATTGGAGATTTGGACTCGTTTAGGTGCTGAGGGACAAACTGATAGGAATAATATTTTGCAGTAGTGGTCGGGGGGGTCACTGGCAATGCCCTTGTATGAACTATCATTGTGTGAACATGATGGTCCACAATGATATCATCATTGGCAGGCCCCAGTGGGTGTTCTAGAGTAATAATAAAGTGCCTAGGCCACAGGCCAGGATAATTATTTTTATTTTCTGTGTGCCAGAATGGGGAGTGACGTGTTTAACATTGGTTCACTGACACAGAAAGCTCCATAATTTGTCATTTAAGTTATTTTATGCTCCATTTCCCTCTTGATCCAGGGCTCTGTTGTGTGAGAAAGCATCTTAATGGTGGAACAATTTTATTTGAAATGTATCCGGATCTAAAAGATAAACACTTAGCTTTTAGAGGCATGTTTTTTCACCATTAGATTAAATAATTTCAGCAAATAGGTGCTGAAAACAGTTTAATTTAGAAGTAAAACATGTTGGTAATGTATACTTAACAGTGAATTCCTGCCCCCATTGAGCTTCCCTCACATTTGTACCACTTATTTTTAATCCACCATACCCAGGGATGAGATTAGGTATTATCGCCACTGCTTACAGTGTTTGGATTCAAATGTTTTCACGGGCGGTTTTCCTTATTTTTAGGTTTGTGTAGTCTGTTCCTTTACTAGCTTAGTCTATGACTCAATAATAACCATTATGGGTTGAAACATTACCAACTGAAAAACCTATTATATATTTTACTCATTATATATTTTACATCTAATTTAAGAAAATGTCAGTACAGCATTTTCTGGACTGTGAACCCACGGTGATATCATTCATACTGTATGTAATCATCCAGACACAAACTACACTGGGAGTTTAGTGTGGACAAATAAAAAACATCCCCTTTAATGCAACATGTGAAACTGATTCTATAAAAAACTTTCTAGTGAAGTGTTTCATCGTTGTTTTTTGTATTTGTTTTAGAATAACCTTTGACCTATGACATCATTGCGTAGTGCATCTTAAGTACCTAATTATAAGGTTTTTCTTAAACACCTTGAGGTCCCTTATGTTCTTGCTTATAGTATAATATACACATATGATATTTATTGCGAAAAAGGAGATCACTTTTTCTAATGGGACAAGCCGAAAGGTAAACATCTACCAGAAGGTGTTTTTACAAACAGATAACAGCGCCACATTATCGCAGGCACACTGCATCCCCTCTCAGCCGTACGACTAACATGCCCACGTCCCGTTCAGCCGATGGTCGCTAAGTGTTTCCTTAGATAAGGCATGCTAGTTCCATTACACAAAGTGTTCCATGCGCCTGACTCACACTGACTTTTTCAGCGTTCCCTGTGCCACTGGGACCAAGGTTCGCTCTGCTCAGAGCATAATGGCTGGAGGGCCCTGATTTACTCACCATAATAAGGGCAGGAGGTCAAGCAACTGTCGGCTGGGCCTGGTTCAGTCTCAGTGTCCCTCTACCACTCTCTATCTCTCCCCATGGCTCAGCTATCGACGAGCAGCTGTTCAAGGACGATTTACAGCGTTTGGTCAGTGACAGGGTCCAATCAGCCTGCCGTAAATGTCGGTCCGAAGACACTGAGCAGTAAGTAAGGCAGTGACAGGACACCACCAGCCCCAATCAATGGCTAGACGAGTTGGACACAGAGACTTGTAATGTTCCACTTTTTACCACGAGGAGAAAAAGTAAGCCAGAGAGCCTTTAGAATAGATGGTCATTTGGTGCGTGTGTTTAGTTTTTAGTCTTCTTTGTCTTGTCTTTTTTCTTGCCTGTTTTTCTCTGGATGCAATTATCCATTTTCTGTTACTTATTCCCTCCCTACAGCGTTTCCCATATGAGATTTTGATTAAAATCCACGATGGCATGCTTTGTGTCTCTCAGTATAAATGGTTGGGCTTAACCCATACTGTTACACTCAAGACTACTTTCTAGATGTACAGAACATCAGCACTACCTGTTCAACCCCATTAAAATCCTGTATGAGGATATTTATAAACTAGGCAATTTCCCTGATTATTGCAATCATTTACAAAATTGATTGCACCCCGAGTTATAGACACATTGCAGGAAAGCTATTGACACAGTTCACCTCTGCAATGAACCGACCCTCCTCCATAAAGTGAGATGTCATTACACCAGAGGCTGTTTAGCATGTAGAGACATCCCAAGGTCAGATATGATCAGAAATGAATACATTCCCTCATGGGGACCATTTAATGAAGAGTGTAGGAAATCAGTGTGGTTTGTCTCTATTTTAGATTTTGATTTGTGCTTATCTGTTGCTTTTATCCAGGTATAACTAATCGGTGCTCTTTAATTTGTGGTAGTTGGTAAAGCTTTTCTGATGTGTAATTAGAGTATGGCTCAGCTGGAGCAAAGTCAGATGCAGGGGCAGGACCTAAGATGACATAAATTGCTTTTATAGGGCATTTACTGTAATTCTTACTCAGAGCTGTAACAAGCCTGCCTCACTCAGTGCATTAGGGCACAATGACGCCTATCAATCAAAGTGGGTTTTCCACCCGAGCTTGCAATATATTACGCTTTCTTCGGGTCAACATGCGAAAAGGAAAACACTCAATTTCTATTTCAAATAGTGCAAGTAGTGGATTTATGTAGTAGGCCTGTAAGAAACCTCAGTGACCTCTTCTATTTATAACATCAAGAGCTTGTGAGTAGTTTATAAAAAATGATATGCAGCATGTACACATAAGCATGTACACATGTACACATAAATTAATAATGAAATAGTGGGCTTTTGCACACAAAAAAAAAGCCAGGCACTGTGTTCACATTCTGATGAAACCCAGATGAACATATTACATTGAACTGTGAAATACAATGCCTCGCACAAATAATCTTTTAATGCTATGAAGTAAGAGCACAACATAAACAATCCACTTCACAAACATTTTTTGTCAGTGAAACAATGCGTCTGCTCAAGTTCACCGTCCAGCTGAAAGCTGAGTAAAAAGAAATAGGTCCAGAAAATCAAGAGCACTTTCCATGTGTGGACAGATGGAAAGAGAAATGAATACAGAGGGTAAAAACAATATAATAATAAAACTGCGTTTCTAGCAAAGTGTCTAAAACTTGGTTAAAAATGTACATATTTCTTAAGTCTCTACATTTCAATATATTTAAGCTTTTTTGATATAACAACAAGCAACAAAGTAAGTTGTTTAGTGGCCAAACAGCAGCTCTGCACGTCACGGAATTAACCAAAAAGTGAAATACATTTTAAAAAATCACTCAACAAGAGGGATCCAAGTCTGACCTAGTCTCAACCAAAACTATGCATCATTCTATTTATGAAAGGGTTTAATTTAGTAGAAGAAAATAGTATGGTCCAATACACCACATTTCTTTACCAGTATTTCTTTTGAGAAAGGGAAACGATGCAGTCTTCCCCACATTGACTCTCCTATGAGTAAAGCATTACAATACATGTTGAAGAATACTCACTAGAAACTGATCAAAAAGTGTATAGCAGAATACCAAAGACTGAATTAATCTGATGACAGAAGGAAGTCCAACTTTATATTAGTGATATATATGAACTGTTGATTGCATGATTTTGCCTCTTTCCTATTTCTCCTCTTGATCTGGGGAAAGGTGCTGCTTTTCAGCAGGCGACTCTGGAGTAGCTCTAGCATGAAGTACAGTATAGCCTCCACAGGCCAGAGAAATGAATGGACTCCTCTGCATTCTGTTTTTATTGTGTGTAGGTCCATGTGCGTAGATATACATGTACATGTAGGAATGGTAGGATTCACTGGCATCCTCTGACCACAGTAACGACATGTTCTTTCACGCTGCGTGGTGTAAAGACTCAACTTTCTTTTTTGACTGCAGGATCAACTGCTCTAAAACAATAGTCTCAACATCAGGAATACACGAGTGTGTTTTAAATCATCACAATTTTACAATGCCTTGTTTGCCGCATTGTTTCGCTAATACTGGATATGCAATCTAGCAACAAATCCTCTCAACAGTAACAACCTGCCATGTTAACAGCACATTTGCACCATACAAGTGTCTTCTTTTGCATCATACATACTTGATATTTTTATTTTGGTTGTGATATTCATCTAGACAGAGCTAAACAATCCATAAATAAAGTGTCTCTTTTTCGATAAAGCAGCTGGAAGGTTGGGCTCAGGGCTTGTGTAACAAACTGCTTTGCTGTAAGCAGTGTCCAAGTATTCTATCATGCTGTCAGAGGCAGTGGAGGTTCACTAAAAAGCCATGAGGATAAGAAAGGGGAATGAGTGCAGACAAACTGGATGTCAGGGACTCAGTGGGGTCAGAGGGGTCTCCAAATCCCATTCATTCAGTCCTGCTCCAGTGACAGGCAGGAGATCTCTTACTTCTGCACTGAGAGATGGATGGATAGTGGTTTAGATGAGAGATGCTGCGATATGGCTGAAAACACATATATAGATGTTGTGATTTTCTGTATACGTTTGGCTCGATATAATTAAAAATAGTCTTTTTCTTATTGAAAGAAAAGTCTGTGTACACTTCCTCTGATGTTCCACGTTATATGAAGCCTGAACATTTTTTAACCTATGGCAACGTTGAACACTTAACTTGTTACCTTTAGATTTTGGCTTGTAATGTTGTAATTTCTTACTTGTATCCTGCTACAATCAGGAATTGTGTGCTTTAATAACTTGGCTCAGTTTAATTTGGAAATAATTGTTCATTATGTGCGTTCCTGATAGTTTCTAGTGAGGTTTGCATTTGAGCTTCCCCTGCTTCCTCTTGCTCTTCTTCCATGTAGTCTGGCTCAAACTTGTGCGGCCGTATGTAAAAGTAAATCAAGCAAATTCATCTGACGAGTCATTTCTGCTGCAGGAGTAATTCATGCTCTCTACTGTAATGTTGATCAGAAGAACTTGACAAAATTCTAGCCTACATTTTAAATCAAATATTCATCTTTCTTGCAGTGGATTTCTGTACCATTAATCTCTGGCTTCCTACTGCATTAGTTAGTGAGGCAACTAACTAAAGAAAATCAAGGCCACAAATATCACAAATATCCGCCCACAGAGCAGTTGTAGTGGTTCAAAATTTCCTCCAAGGTGCATCATCAGGAGAGAGTTTTCCCAGTATTCAAGCCAGGAAAGCCTACTCCGTAACCTCTGTAAGAGACGAGTATGTTCACAACAGATGTATCGATGGTTGAATTTTTTATCTTGGCCAAAGTGTCCCTTTAAATACATTATATGCTATGTAAGTATATTCTTAGTAGTCGTGAATTAGAAATAATTATTGCTTTAGCAAAATAATCTCTGGAAAACAGAGATTAAAGTTGAACTTTACTGTAGAAGTTTATGCAGGTGCATAATCTGTTAAATTTATTTATTTATTTATTTAGCTGTGCATATTCTTATATTTTTTGGATCAACATGGAAATGAATGACATACAAGTTGCATAATTGCACCCAAAGTGTTTTTGGTTTTCATTACATTGGCTATGTGTCTACGTTCTCCGTTTGCCTTTTAGATCTATGACCAGGAGGGTACGTTACAGCACTTTATTGATGGCAATGATCCAAGCAAGTCGAGCTGGATGAGGTACATCCGCTGTGCCAGACACTGCGGTGAACAGAACATGACAGTGGTTCAGTACAGGTAATGTAAAAAAAAAACAGACTTTTGACATGTTCCTACAACCATATGAAGTCCTTTTGCTTTATATACAGTCAAGCCGGAAAGCCTGCACACCCCTTTCACCTTCTCCACGTTTCATTACATTATAGACTTATTCTACAGTAGATTGAGTTCATTTTTTGC
>JAOUQW010000029.1:1441299-1453455 GCA_028565825.1 Olivaichthys viedmensis | reverse complement strand
CACACACACACACACACACACACACACACACACACACACACACACACACACACACACACACACACACACACACCAATATTTTCAATAAATTAAAATGACTTTAAAATACAGGAAACAAAAAAGACTTTGAATGCAACCCAAATGTTTCCTCTACACCCCGCAGTGCCGTAATTTGGTATGCATATTGGGAAGTATTCATTCCAATATTTACATTGCATTATTGGCAAAGATCACCAAATGGTAACTTAGTTTGGAGCTCTGTTGGCCATGGCCTCTTGAATTTGCCTGTTGAGTTCAGCAATGATGCGGTCCTCATGTGTGTACACACCTGTGCGCAGCAGTGTGTCCCTCTCCTCCAGCAGACGACTCAGGTGCTCGTCAGCACTCTCGTTCAGAGACATGCTGGTCGGCTCCTTCCACGTTCTCTTCTCCTCCTGCTGCTTTAGCCTAGACACGAGTGACAGGAAATTCATTACTATCTATTTATTTATTTTCATTTTTTAAATGATTAAATAATTCCCATTGGTCACTCAAACCAATTTTCTTCTCTTTTTTTTTGGTTTGGGTTTTTTTGGTGGTAGCTTTTACCTGTTCAGCTCATTGCGGATGTCCTGGAGCTCGTGTTTCTCGTTCTTGACAGCTTCCTTCTCCTCGGCTGCCAGATACCGTAGCCTCATGTGCTCCAGTTCTTGCTGCTGCTTCTTCAGCCGTGTCATAGCATTCTCCTGCTCTCTCTGGAAAGCAAACAAACCCAAGAGGAGAGAAAGAGATTCAACACATGCCTCTATATAGCAGGAAAAAAAAAAGGAATGAACCTATTCAAACATGCTTTATTAGTCATTTTATAAATACCATAGCTCCACTTTCCATTTTGTTTTTGATCATAAAAGGTAACCCTAGAACTGATAAAGTTTTACAATAATTATAGTTACACTATCTTAGCTAATAACTTTGGAAAAATACAAAACACATTTCCTGGTAAATAGCCATGCAATTGAATAGGTCTTTCAGAACTGGCATTATAAGGAGAAACTGCTGAAATCTGAGGGTGAAACTGCCATTATGATCCTACAGTACCATTAAGAAACCACACATCAATATTCTAGACCAATGGTTGACAGAACCAAGCTTGTGTGAAAATGTAAGCAAGCTATCCAATAGTACTTGGCTTAATTTTAAATCACTGAACAGATATGTTTATAATTTAATTTTGCATTTTCATGGCGCATTAAAGGCCAGTAATACATTTGCAAGAACCTAAATTGCAAGAAAAACAAACCCACCAAGACGTAGCCGTAGCATTTAAAGCCAAGCATATGGTGAAGAAAAACACTGAAACAATTATCCTGGAGATTTTCTTAAGGTCCCTGGGGCTAAAGTGTTTCCTTTGCTACCTGTGGTTGATGGCTAAACTAAGTATTTCCAGAGGCCTAAACTGACAGTAAAAAGGTGTGTGGCAGCAGGATGGCCTAACCAGGACTTAACTAATAGTTAGGGCCCCTTAACAAATTGTGTACACAACCATATTTTGGGTTGCCTTGACCTGGGGGTGACGGAGGAGTAAGAAAGCAGCTGAGTGACCAATGAATGACCTGTGGCTCTCCTCCAGAGGGGGTCAGACAGAGGACTCGTTGGAGTGAAGAAGGCTTCCAGACTACAGCTCAATTGCAGTTTTCTGCCAAGGACTGAGCTGACAAGAACAGGACAAGCACCTGGGGGATTTCATGTCTTAAGTTTTCCCAGGTCTTCAAACTGACAAAATGCTAAAGTAGTTTAAGAAAGGGAGTGTCTGTCACATTAGCGGCTAAAGACAGAAGATATTTTCAGAGTCGGTCAGAAATGTGCATTAGGCTAAGAATGATAGGCATGTTTAAGTATCCTTAATGCATTTTCTGACTCGTGTTCTGGGAAGCAGAAATGACTGAATTAGTAAGCGTATGGTGTAACATGCCTCTCCAAACGATACAATATGCACAGTATTTAGCTAAATCCATGTTTATCTACACATGGATTTAGCTAAACTGGCTTGTCATAGGTTATATGTGAATGCTGAGATTAATTCAACACAGGTGGAAATATGAGCCTCATACTTCTATACATTGATCTTTCAACAAGTGAATGTTCAAATTGTTAATGTGCAGGCTAATGCTTAGCATAATACAAATCTGATTTAAAGCTCGCTTTCAAATTAAGTTATAGACCCCTTTGCGCACCATAAATCAACCAATGTTTTCTTAACATATATCTGGCACTTAAAGAGAAGAAAGAAAAAAAAACGACAACTCAGACTTTCCAGCTGGACTGTGTCTTTAACAGTTATTAGTAAGGCCTGATAAGCTCTTTGCGTCTGCTCTGTTTACATTGGTATTAGTCTTTACAGGGTTCACTTGAGAAGGAGTCCAGTGTTTCAAAGCAAACACCACAAGCTAGAGGCAGGTTTACTGTTTCTCAATGTACGCTGCACAAGTTTTCTCCAGCCCTGGAAAATTACAATTTACTTCTGGCAGTAAATGCAGTAAGAAATGGCACATTTGTCTTGCTTTGCCTACCATGCACAGCTACTCTTGCAAGATACCTCACTTTTTTTGCTCTTGATCCATGGCTATGATGAAGGGCACGCAGTATATACAATACAGGGCTCACTAATTGTGTGCATGTTGCAATAATCAGTCTAACATTAGAACATTTCACATATAAGGCGGGAAATATGTGGGTGCAAGACTGTATAAACAACTGGCCGTTCTTCCTATAAGCTCCCAGCCAAGCTGATACAGTCCAAGCACAGAGCCGTTAAAACAGCTGAAAGTTATACAAGTGGAAGACTACGTTTTCGCCAAATAACCAGAGACAGGAACAAGAACGTTGTAGGAAGAACAGAGAACCAAATTAATAAAAAAAAAAAAAAAAAAGTGAGATAACATTTATCTCTAAATTTGAAGTTAACTCTTACTTTGAAACAATAAGGTGTTAGGAGTATTTCGAATGGCTTACCTGTTTAAATTTTGCCAGTTCTTTCAGAGCACGTCCCCACTGCTGCTTGTAATGCAGTTTAGATTTAGTGGATGACTCGAATTTCCGCTCCAGTTCCACCTTTGGATTGACAAACCACCACCAACAGTTTCAGAACGTTGCTCCCGGGAATTTAGAAATGTTCTTTCACATCACAACATTTATATATTTAGTATATCTAGAAAACGATAAAATAAAATGACTAACTAATAAATCACACATTTGCAAAAGCTTTTGAAAACCTGTGGTTGTCTACATAAAACGTCTATGCATGACTAATACGCAAGGTATGGATGCATATAAAATACTTATAAAGTTCTTAAGTACCATAAGCTATATTAGGAAAATGATTTCATAATTATGTAATGAGGTCACATTGAAGGAAAATTGAATATCCAGCAGTCCGAAACAAAATGCTACTGAATATTGCATTATTTGCCCTTTGTTCACCAACCTTCTCCAATCTGAGCAGGTTGATCTCGGACTGTAAATGGATTTCAGGCCGAGTGTTCTGCTGCTCACGGTAATGTTGAAAGTCTTTTTCAAGCAGTTTGTACTTCTTTTCAGCCTCTATTATCTTTTGAGGGAAACAAAAATTTAATAAACAGCAGAAAAGACAATTATTGTTCATTTAAATTATTTTTGTCCATTTAAATTAGGCATGAAGAGTCTGGGCTGTTGCCAAATAATTCAGATTTCCTTGTCAATATCTGCTGATAACGTGTCAACAATATTTTGCATTGATTCAATTTAAGTGTAGAAACGGATGATAACAGATTAAATTAAAACACTTTCAAGAAATGAACATGTTTTGTGCAAACTGCCACAACTGTTACGAATAGAAAAAGAAAGCTTTAAATACAGAGCCTCCAGCCTCAATACAGAGTCTACTCAGGTGGAAAATGAGCTAATCAATGCATCATCACACTGGCACTAAATATTGCTCAAATCCTTTTATTGAACAAACAGTGAAACTGGCATTTTGGATGATTATTGTACCTGTTGACAGTAAAGCCAGTCAGGAGAATTTTGTGCATGTGTAATTTAAAGCTTGGATTTGTCAGGTTGCTTTGTAAAATAATTGAGTTGTTATGCATAGCAGATTCACTTTTACTTACGGCAAACAAAATCCCACCTCTAGGTTAACGAGCTACTGCTCCAAAACACACTCAAGAGCCGCAAGACTTCAAGGGTGTTAGGCAGCATCCAATGTAACTAAATCCCAATGAGCTTTCTCCATTCCAGTCTTCCCTTTCTGATATAAACCAGAACCCCAACACACACAAACGATAGTATTGTCTGAGACAAGCGAGGAGTGTCCAGCAGAAGGGAGAATTCTGGCCTGATAAACTGGTTAGTGTGTGCTGACACAGGACAAATGTATGTTTACACGTTCCTGACACGAGAGGGAAGACAAGATATAGAGCCATGTGGCAACCTTGGCTGAGGATCTCTCATCACAAAGGCCCTTCTCCTTTTCGCATGTCAGAAACCTACTTTGGTTGATTTGTTAGAGCCGGGGCCAGTCCAGATGTTTTGAGAGAAAAAAAATAAAAATGAGACGGCAGACTGAACTATTTCAGTAGGTGGGCTGTCTGTGCAAAGGATGACGCGAGTCTGGCTAAAGCATGAGGCATTTTTTCTGTTTAAAAAAAACCCTGAGAAATATGGCCATAAGGGGAAAATGAAACAAAACAGAAACAAAGTCTGACACAAGACAAATTTTGGAGGCTTCAAAAATAACTGCAGTTGGTTATATGATTAATTAGGTCAATGATAAAATGTACTCAAGTACACATACTGCATGTAACATTCTAGATTATTAAAATAGAAAGCCAAAGTTTGCCTAATGCTGCCAGTAAAGTAATCTCTCAACTATGTTCTAACTGAAAAAGGTCCCAAGCTCCCCATTTTAAAGCAGCAGTACATAACTTTTGGGGATTTGGAGACCTCTCTGGTAGAAATATGTTATTAGAAGCAATTCACAGAAGAACATTTTGTAATGAGAGTCGTGCTTACCATTACTCCTCCCCTGCACAGATTAATCTGATTGTTGTGAGTGGCAAGTCTATAAACATTCAAGAGTATTAAAGTATTCAAAGACACAAAATGGCTTCTGGGAATGTAATGATCTTGCTGTTATCGTAGTCTCCTCAGTATTACAGCACTGTTACCTTATTGTATTCATCAAGAAGAAAAAAGAAAATAGGACCGGAAAGTGCCAGTGAATAGTAGCTAGCTAAGTTTGCAAGAACACGATGTGCCAGTGCTTGCTCGGCACGATGCTTTATGGCTTCACAGGACAACACAGAGAAGCAGGCGCAGACAGAAGCAAACTGGCCAAATCTGACCCGACAGCTCCAAATGACCATTTGAGGCTTTCCCAGGAGGCTTGTACCAGCATCCCTTTACCGATTCAATAATGCTATTAATTTTTTCTTACAAAATAAAAACTAAAAACAAAAATATGTTATGCACTGCAGCTTAAAAAGCATATTTTTTCATTTCCCACACAAATACTAACGAATTAAGATTGTAGAGAATCTATGGACACATGTTCGACATTTGGAAAATTTCAAATACAGAGGAGTGAAATGGAACGGAGATAATTATTTAGCATGAGCTAGTTCATTCTGTTCTTTAAGCTATGATTTAAAGAACTATTGATGGTACCTTGCAGCCTTCTCAGGGTCAAGCCAGGCCTCAATAGTGCTTTGACTCTTCTTAAATCAGTCTACAGGGAAAGGGGGAGGGGTGATCCTGCGCCCCATTGACCTTGAGGTCAACACTCCCTCTTGTGCTGCTCCCTCTATTAAAGCAGAAATTGAACTTGCTGTGCAAAGTCTGTCACGCCTACCTGCTGTTGATGCCTTGCGAGGTCCTCCTCAAGCTGCCTGACCTTCGATCTCTCCAGCTCCACCTGGTGAGCACAGTCTTCACGTAAACGCCGGGTGCTGTCCTGCAGCTCACGCACGCTGAACTCGTGCTCCACGTGCATCTCCCGCTGCAACCTCTGTGTCTAATCACATACATATGCAAGCATATATATATACACACACTAAGAACACTGTTCACTGTTTGTCTTGGTTATAGCCTACCCTAGTATTAAGAATGCACTGATGACTAACCTCCATCTCTGCATGAGCAAGAGTCTTTTCTCTTTTTTCCAGATCGGATAGAGTCTTCTGGAGCTGTTCTTCCAACAGATTATACTCCATCTCCTGGTAAAAAACAAACAAACATAGAAATAGGCATAATTTTGCAAACCTCCATATAAAACTGCTAATGTCTTTTTTTTTTAAATACAAATCAACTGCAGTCAGAGTACCTTCTTTTTAACGAGTGCCTCTCGTTCCCGATCTCTTTTCCTCCATTCCTCTGCCAGGGCTTGCATATGGCCCAGTTCTTTCTGCTTCAACTATAGAAAGACCAAAACCACAGCACTCTCCAACTTACTACAAAGTTCTTATGCCCCAATTTATTTACAGAGGTTTTTAGATTCGTAAAATATAAAAGTCCTTTAATACAAAACATAAGGATAGGTTAAAATGCAGCAGCCCTAAAATGTATATATATATATTTTTTAAAAGGAGGTAACCTGGTTATCAAATAGATCCTCCTGCATCTCCTTCCACATCTCAAGCTCCAATGCTGCCCTGTACTCCAAAGTCTCCCGAGGCTTGGTCCCTACCTCGACCCCACCGTGAGGCTGAGAAGGAGCTGCTGTTTTCTGGTGCGCCTGATTAGCACTCTGTCATATTAGAACATATTAGAACATCTTATCAATATTTTGAAACATAGCCAAAAATGATAAGGCATGTCTTATACACGATCAACAGGTAGTATTTACTGTTAATCAATCTAGGCTGGAAAACAAAATTTAGTTAACAACCATACATCATAAGCATAATCAATTAACAATCATAAATATTAATCAAGTTTTACCAGGGAAGATTCAGATAAGAGGACGTCGTGGGCCTTCACTACACCCATGTCTTCCAGAACGGTCACATAGCTAAGTTCAGCCACCTTCTCATTTGATCTATGTAAAAAACAGAATGAAAGGGGATACGAGATATCAGGTGCGTGGGGAAATACTGTAAAATTTGGATTTCTTACATGAGGAACCAATTATTCTTAATAATTACATGAGGAATACCACGAGGAATACCAGAACTAAACGCTTTTGTCTTTTCTACTGACATAGTGCCAGTACTGGTTCAGCGAACCTTTTTAATCCACTGGTTTTAGTCAATCAGATGTGGGAGTTTCATAAAGGATTTTTACTGTTTACCCCACACGCATTTTAACATCAAATGAGATACGCATGGTTTCATTTCAAAATTGTTTTTTAATTTTGTGTAGTGTTTCACTGCTCGTGTCTAATCAAGTCACCACCCGATAACCTCCAGAGAAACTCCTCCCACTTTTAGGGATAGAGTTATGTATTGGGAAAGCGACACACGCACACGGCCAGGATACAGATAGCATTGGGTTGGGATTTTTTGCCGAGCCGTGGTGAGCCACGCTGGAAAAAACGTCATAAGTCTGAACAGTCAGATCGGAATTCATGCCACTGTTATGTCAATCCAACTCGGCGTTCATCATTATTTAACGCCAGCCGGAATTAGACTCTGGTGGAGCCTTGTTCTTGCATATAAGCAACTTTATTCTTTAATCTTCATATCTTGCTCAAACAGAAAGAAGAGGAAAATAATTTTAAAAAGGTAAGAATAATCATGTGAAACAAGAAGAGATGAGTGTCAATTTGTTTCCTTTGGTTATAATTCATCATTTTGGTTAACATCCACAAACTTCTATGTTGAATAGCAATGTTAAGTGAAATAAGCCATTTGTTTGATCAAATGTGTGATCACTTTTGAGGACGATAAAATTGGATTTATTCATTCATAGTCTTACAGATGTATACTGAAATTTGTTCTGAAACTAATTTCTGAAACTGTCTATATTGTTGACCAATTCGCTCAAATGATCTGACCACCTGTTGAGCACGATGTACAGTATATCCATGCCACTGTCACTTTCTATGTGAACAGATAGCCTGTCTTATTTAACATTGCTATTTAACTTAATTCTATCTTGTGGCTCAGCAATGCTGCATGTCTGCCATCTAGAGGTAGACATATGAAATGCCCTGGTAACTAAAATATAAAAATAAACAGCATCCGTTTTGTATCGATGAAAGCGTAGAATACAATAAACCTAAACCCTATACAAACCCCTTTGTTTTGATAATAGGAAGCCTCTCAGAGTAAGTCTGTCTCCAGTGCTGCTGGCCAGACTGGCCAAGGAAGCGGGTCTTCGCCGAAGTGAGGAGATGGGAAATCTGAATGCTGGCCATGCCAAGTAGGACGTCTCTGGCACTGGGGTCTCGATGCCACATTTCTACCACCAAAGGAACCCTGGAAGAACCACAAAAATATTTTTTAATAAAAAGATGAAAGTGCAAGACTTGCAGTTAAACTTTCATGTGAACCATTTATTTCCTTCATATTTAGAAATAAATAATGTAATGTATAATTAGAAATACACGCAGGTATAAAGTCACCTTAGGAATGTATCCTGGAGTTGATTGGGCAGTGCAGCAAAATCAAAGGCACAGTAGGACTGAGGCAGGAATACCTCTGTGTTCTTCTTAATCTCCACTGCAGGATTCGTCATTATCGGGGCTGCACTCCCAAAGAACTGGTAGGCATATCTAGTTTTGGAAGTGGCATGAATTTTACTAACTGCCCATTACTTGAAAACCCAATGCTTAACCGGACGTGTTAATCAAGACACTGTACCTCAGCGTGCAGTTCACAGGGAAGCTCGCATTAAGATCTCTGACACTGCGCAAGTCCATGGAGAAGCAGTAATGGTGTGCTGAGGCTGGAATGGAGATCTTTGGGGCAGATACAGTAATGGAGGATCCTGGAACTTCTGGTTCACTCTCCAGTGGTACATCTCCAGAGGTGGCCAATGCAGGCACAGACAATTCTGAAAAAGCAAAAACATCAAGCATGAATACTTAATTCTGCCTGAGCTATTAAATGCTTTCATCTCTCTGGGCACCTTAAAAAAGCCCAGTTGCTCACCTGGTTGTGCTGGCTGAGCTTTCCTTGCATCGTCAGGCAGGCTTTCAGCCTCACACTCTGAATGCTGATGATCAGGTGAAGGTGATGGAGACTGGTGGGGCTGAGCAGGAGATGGGCTATATGGTCTTGCTTCAGTTGGAGCTGGCTCAGGACAGACATCCACTGCTGGGCCTTTCTTTACTGGAGTCTTAAGCCCATCTCCACCGCCAATGGGCAGCTCGAACATCTGATCAGAAAGAGATCATAATAAACTAACAGCACATATATTGGGGTGAGTTTGTAGCATTAGGATTTAATTAACTAAAATATTTACATGACAGTTTATCATAATATTAGGGGCAACCTGACCCAGTGTAGTGTTAATAAATTTTGTTTAATGAACGCTTCCCACTCCAGTGATACTAGTGGGAATGTAGTAAGGCCCCAGCTGATTTTTTTGAGAGGAAGTAGGATATTAAACACTTGTACTGGTAATACATGTTTTGCTTTTCAAGTGCAACTTAAATCTACCTCCTGAATTAAATCAGAGTGGCTTAGGTGGAATCTACCCCATAACCTTTCAATTCCCACTGAAACACTGACTTGGGTCCTTTGTATACCTCAGCATCGACTTCCTCTCTTCTTAAGGTTATTGCCACCCCAACTGTTGGCTGTAAATCCACTGGGACAGACTGAAGGTTCTGCTTGGTGCGATTTGGGGGATTCAATACAAAGGCCCCCTCTACAGTGGCCACCTGCTTGACCAGATCCACGCTATTTTTCACGAGTGCAGCCAGAGAAATCTCGGTGCTGCCTAAAGACCGGTTTCCGCAGCAGAGATGGATCTATACATTAAAACAAGCACACGGGTTTACACATCATCAAACTTGAGCATAACTTTTACTGTATAGAAATAGGTAATACATCTACACACTCAAATCATACAAAACAATCAGAATAAAAGTTCAGGTGAATTACCTGAAGGTTGCACTGCTGACTGAAAAAGACCCGTAGGAGCTTGTCATTGCTGCGGATACGAATCGAGGCACGTTCCGGCTCAAAGTTTGGACTGATGAGGTTTTGGAAAGGTTCACTGGTGACATCGTTGCCCAGGAGAGCGTAAAAGAAGAAGAACTCTGAGCCTTCATTTACCAACTTTGTTGAACTGGATATTAGCTAGAGAATAAAAAAAAAGAATTATGTTTATTTTTTCTACTTTTGCCCAGTTCATAAAGACAAACGAATAACATGAGAGCACAGACAGACACACACAGCTCATGACACTGTTGTACAAGGGTGTCAGACTTCAGTCCTGGAGGGGCACAGCATTGCAGAGTTTAGCATTCTACCTCATTTAACTCACCAAGGCCTTCATAGCTTGAATTTGGTGTGTTAAGCACGATTTGAGCTTAATTAGTTTTACCACAGGAGGTTCAGTAACGTAATTTGTTAGGGATTTGACTGGCTGTTTTCAACAGGATAAAGTATCGGTATAATTTGCCTAAATTACTACAGATAGCCCGGATTCACACGTCATTGTCCGGATGTTCACGTCAGCGTTATGTGACAGGCGCAGCCCTTAATAACAACAACAACAACAACATAACGTACAGCAGTGTCCATTTCCTGGTCTAGGTATTACATTACTGTTAGATCAATTCGGACAGGACTACTACTACTACTACTGAGGGAGCTCTGTGTTCGGCCAAATACAGAAGGTAATATTACTTTTCTGATTTGTTAAAATTACAAACATTACTGATTTGTACTGGATTAAAATCACGCACCTCATCGGTAATCACTTATGGTACCTCTGTATAAAGCTAATCTAGCTCGATCAGGGCTTTAGAAGGAATCTCTGTAGGGATGTGGTCCTCCAGGGCTGGAGTCTGGCACCCCTAATCTAGTACATTGAGTTTTACCTGTTCCAGTCTGGTAGCAAAGGCTACAGTGACCGACAGAACAAACAGATCTTTGCAAAGATCTGCTGGCCCAATTTGATGATATCCTTCATCTTCATTTAGAATGGCTTCTAATTTCATTGACTCTAGCTTTGCCATTACAGGAGAACCTATGGTATATTGAGGTAAAGTAATGGTTACACAGTGGTATTTGTAAAATGATGCAAACAATGCTATAACAAGAGAAATGTTGGAATAGCTAACGGATCTTTAGCGCCATTTTTACCACCTGAGAAATACTCTGGCAGAAGGAACATGCATGTAGGATAAGATGCTTTGGACAGAGCCAAATTCAATCAAGACAAGCAGAGGATCACAAAAGGTTGGAAAGAGGAAAAGGAGGAACAAGAACACAAGTCGACATTGTGTAAATAATAATGACTGGCCCACACTATGTCCCATGTTGAAAATGTGAGACCCTAGATATACGACAGATTTCACAGATTTTCTTTTGTCCTTGATCGTCCTTCAGTCACTATGTCTGTAGGCCAGGCATAAGCATCAAGAGAGGAACAACATGCCTGAGAGAGTTTTTCTGAGAAAGCTGAAAACAGGTGAAGTTCTCAAATTTACCTGGCCTTGGTGGAGCTTTCTTTGCCTTAAATTGATCAGGTGGCTGGTTGGTGTCATTCTCCAGGACCATGCCCAACAACAGAGCTGGCTTTAGTTTGGTGTACTTGCTGCTCAGCAAAGGATACCACTTAGGAGGCTGTAAAAACATTTAAATCAGATACAAAAAAAATGATAGCGCAGATATCGCAAGCTAAATTGTTTGTTTCTCGAATGCCATACACTGAAGCACTGAAAGCTGAGATATCTTTACAAAACAGCATATACAGAACAACTACATGCAAAACATTACCAGTCAGAGCTTACCTGCTTAACTTCCTGGAGTGATCGGAGATCCAAGACGATATATCCGACGCATTCCCTTGCTGAGGTATTTGAATCAACTGCATAGCACTGCAACTTGATGGGTGTCCGCTGGAGTCTGCAGAGCGTGAAATCAAGCAGTTACCTAACATTGTAAGCACATGATATATTTTTTAAGCTAAATATAGCTAAACAAACCTAAGGCCAAATACATTTCGAGGACCAACCTATGCTGG
>JAOUQW010000029.1:1421339-1432882 GCA_028565825.1 Olivaichthys viedmensis | reverse complement strand
ACAGCCATACATTGCACTGAAAACAACTGTACATACGTTAGTAATGTCAGCTTTAAAGCTTTGTTAAACTATATACAAAATGTACATCACGATAGTACTTAATGGCACTGAGATGTGTTGAGTAACTCCTTTCACTTAACACGATACAGTCGATTAATGGCTATGGCCAATAAGAGTATATTCATGATAATAGGTTAATGCAGACAGATCCACCTTACAGTCACTTGTAATCTACTGCAAATCATCCTTTACCACATAGAGGTTATGAAATATCAAATACATTCAATATCATGGTACACAACAATACATGTGCATACTACCAGCTAGATGCATCCATTTACAGCCAGAGTTATCACAGAAAGGTTTACATGTGGGTCTTTTATGACAGGCAGCCCAAAAGCAAAGGGCATAATTTACAAAGCCTTATCTCACTAGGGCAATACCATTACATATCTATACAGTATGCCATAATATTATTAGCACTGCATTGTACCTCTAATGTTACATTCATTAATTAAAAAATGAAAGCAGCCTCACATGGAGGCAATGAATAACACCATGGAATTGATGTCTATGAGTCCTTGTGTGAGCCAGGAACATGTTGTTTGAACTCACATCTTCCCATCATTTTCTGCAATTGTAAAATAAATAATCAAAATTCACAAAACAACTAGTAAACAGATAGCAGCAATTTCCAGTCAAGCAAGAAGGCCATACATACCACAGGAAGTGGTCTGTGTGGTTGCCACTTGCTGACTGGCAATCATGGCTGCTGTACTCATACCTTCAAAGATTACGAGGTTAAACCAAAAATTGGTGAGAAGGACCTCTTTTACACACATGGCAACCAGCTTTTATGCTTCTTATAAATATTAACTGGTACTGAGGTTCGTTTAGCTGTTCTTTTCACCTTGAAATGGGTCATACTGCCCCGACACAAGAGTGTAGCTCATGCCAAGATGGGTGTGATGATGTGTGTGAAGGTGGTGAGCGAATGGAACAGTTTCTCGTTCTCGCTCTGTGTCCCTGTCCTCATCAGTACCTCCCGGCTCCCCAGGCTAAAGGAGGTGGGAAAAAAAAACTCTGGATGAAGTCTCGATTCCCTGAGTCATAACAACATTGCATGATTAGGAACTGCCAGAAGACACTCACCACAGGAGATTTGCCATGGTATGGAAGGTTGTGATGGGGCAGCAGCTCAAGGGCTGTAGAATCAGAAACTGTCTTGCTGTTCTGCATCCCATTTGAGTCCTCCCTCTCAGGTGTCTTCCCATACAGAGGGTAATGGAAACCTAACAAGCATGAAATGGACTGAATAATGTATTTGTTAAGAATAAAAGAACCACATGTAAAAAGAAAATTTGAAGAAATCCATGCCTGTGCTGTATGCCAACATTACCTGGGTAGTTGTGCACCAATGCTGGCGACATCACACTAAATGATGTGTTATTTGTCTCACACAGGTGTAGGTATGGGTAAGAGTGCTGGTACTGGATGTAGGATTGTTGAGAAGATGATACTGCCACTCTTGTGCTCTGCGGGTTTTCAGAGGTTTTGCTGGCCATCTTCTCCACCTCTGCTCTGGTACTTTCCTCTATGTCCTCAGCAGGTGTCTCACACTGTACATTTTGAAGCTCAGCCTCCAGTCTGGGCTGTGGCTCAGGAGGCACATGCCAGTCTTTCCCCTTGTCTGGGCATATTTCCTGAGAGACCTTGTTTACCTCTTGATTTTGCTGCTTCACATATTTGGACTGAAATGAGTGGCTCCAGGACTGTGATTCTGAAGCCTAAACCCAGAGGAACATCTACCGTCAAACAGTTTAGGGTCTTACAACCAACGCAATTAAAACATCTGCAAGGGAAGTCCATTGTCATACAACAGTATTGATTATTTGTTAGTTTTACGGGACAAAGAGGTAGGTCTGAGAACTTGAATTCAATATTAGTTACATCAACATCAGTTAATCCCTTCAGGGCACAGTATTATACTTATTACAATCATATGTTACCTCTAAATCAAATGTTACCTCTAAATCAAATGTTACCCCTAAATCAAAGACATTTCTAAAAATGTTTTTACAAGCACATTTTCAGAAAATGTGTAGTAATGTCAAAGACTTACATTTAGATAAGTTACATTTGTGTCCACATTTGTTTTTGTATTCTGATTTTCTGAGTTGAAGTCTTCAGACTCCTTGTTATGCCCCTGGTCTTTTGTCATTGACATAAGAGAAGACTTCACCTGCGGCTGCTGAAGCGATAACTGTTTGTCCAACTCTACATAGATGAAACCAGGTTTTGCACAGCTGATTTTAACGGAGTTTGTTCCCTTATGAACAGCCACAGATGATGGTATCGTCTGTTTTGTGTCCTCTTTTGTTTGCTCTTTCTGCTCAGGTCCACGTCTAGCTTGACCTCTACTGTGTTTGCTACATGGCATGTCATCACAGCATGTCTCATTCTGCTGCCTGTGATTGTTTGGAACTATTAAAACCTTCTGGTCAATAGGAACATTACGAGTGTACTGTCCGTAGTACAAGGATTGAGCTAAAGCAGTCTGTGTTTGTGTTATAGCTAACTGAATCTGTGACTGAGAGCTGGAATCAACGCTTGATTCTGAGGTTTTCAGGTCATCATTTAACTCTCGTACATCCTCCTTAGTTCTAATGTAAGGTGTTGATGCCTTTAGGAAAGCAGCAGGGTTGCCTTGCCCAGAGTGCATGTAACCCGGAAGACCATAAGATTCATATCCGTGGCTGTGAGCTGTTGACTGAGGTTCCTTTCCCAGGGCTGTATTGACAGAAGTAAGTGGAATCTTGGGATTGATATTTCCATTCAGATTGGAATCAGGAGCTGAGTTTCTCCTGGATCTAGAATTTAATCCCCCGTCCTCCACCACATCTGATATGTCTGAGTATGCTGGACTGTTGGTCTTGGTGGTATTGCCGTCTCCGTTTGAAAGTGTGCCCGAGTCCATTCTTGCAGAGCTCCCAATGGAGGGACTGGGAGCGTTGTCAGTGAAAGTGTACACCTTGTCAGCCTCGGCTCTGATACTTGCCATTCGACTTTCTTGAGTTTCACTAAAACCATTAACAACGTCCTGCTTGCTCAGATGCTCTTTTAACAGGCTAACCGGAAAGTCTTTTCCTATACTTTTTATGTCATCTGTCTTTGTGAAAGCAGGATCAGTTTTTGGACTTCTTGAATTTCTATCCTTTAGTCTGTGCTTCTCCTTTCTCCTATTTTCCTTGCTCAACACTATGGTTGCATTTGCCATATTAACTTGTGCAACAATATCCAATTTTGGCTTGATGGGTTTCAGTGAAAGATTCTTAGCCTTTGTGAGAGCAACAGTTGGTTGATGAGAGGATCCATCTGTGACTTTAGTAGGAAATGTAGGAATAGCAATAAGCTTTGGGGGTGCAGGGGTAGTAACAATAAACCTGTTGGTCCTAGTTTTAGCTGAGCACCTTTCAGCAACTCCGTTTTCCTTTTTAACTTCTCTCTTATCAATGACACCCTCGGCTTCGAGCTTGGGCATCTCTATAGATGAGTTACGATCAGTGATAAGGCAGTTCTCAAGGACCACAGACATGTTGGAAATAAGTGGCAAGTTGCTCAAGTCGTCAATAGGTCCATCTTTGCCTATCACATTCCTCCGTAGCTTGGAGTTTCCTGTGGGACTGTGATTACTGTTAAGCAATAACTTTCTGTTCTTTGGAGATCCACTTGAATGAAGCTTATACATGGTTCTTGGCTTCTTGGAAATAATATCTAGATTCTCATTGGAGTCAAGGGCCATGTGGCTGAGTGATTCATCATAATCAGAGAGCCGGTCCTCACTCTCTGCCTCAAACTCCTGTTTGCTATCGCTGTCCAAGTGTGCGTGTGATTGGTGATAGCGTAGTCCATTGATATGCTTGTATTTCTTGTTGCAGTTAGGGTGTGGACAGTCAATTAGCATCGGCGAGGCACAAACTTGATCCAGAAACGCTGGATCAGATTTCCCCTGTGGAGTGGATGGAGCACTCCTGGATTTGGCGCGAATTCTTTTCCCATTTCCATTCCTAACGTCCTCGGAAACTAAGCTCAAATCTAAATCGGCTGGGGCTTTGCTTTTTCTTTTCCCGCACATAAGTGAACTCGACTTAATGTCCTCTACTGAAAAGTATGCAGGAGTCCTACAGGTACTAAGGTTTAGACTTCCTCTTCTGCCTTTGTTGCCTATGCCTACACCACGTCTCTTATGTGTTATTCCTCTTATCTTGGAGAGACCGGGTTCTGTGACAGGCTGATCGGACACTGCCAAACGCATCCGTTTACCACGTCCACGCCCACATGTCATTTCAGAATCGCTCATTGGGGACTCACAAAACCTAGTGAATAACAATGGATCATAAGTATATTTGCATGTACTCTTAAAACCACCAATTACTTAACACATTAGTTTAACCTTATTTTAAGTCAAAAGAGTTATATAGTATCATGTCAGAGGTGACAGCTATATTTGTATTTATGAAAAACGTGTTACCGAGGTGGGGCCCAGTCATGCTTGGTACAGTCTAAGAGAGTTCCAACATAGGTCCTTTTTCTCCATGTCACATTCACGACAAGCACCCCTAAAGTCAGGCAGTCAGACAGAAATAACTGGCCATGAGTCATAAATGGCTTACATAAATGGCTAGAAAAATTCAGCAGTTCTGTAAAATGTATGGTTATGCTGTAAGTGTCTTTCTCCAACTTGAAAACAGTATTAACTACAACTAATTTGTCACATTGGATCAAACATTTTTCAAACATTTAACTGTTAATACACAACATCATATTTTAATCCTGCATTACTATAACTTTGCATATTTTATTTCTATAACCTGACTTATGCTCTTAATTTTCTGATGCACAATGTAACTGATTTCTAGTATGGTATTTGTCCGGATTAATTTTGTGCTGGATCTCAGTCAGGGTTGTTAAGATGGTGTTCTACAATTTTAATTTGCTTAATCAATATGCAACCAGTGTCTCCACTTCCCTCAAATGCTTAAATGCTTTAGTAGGTGATTTAGTTTCCCAGCTGCTTTGAAAATGGCTCATGGCTCATGGCAAAACTCGTCCTTCAGCCTTTTACATGTATTTGTCACACACATCTACAGTATAAACCCATTAATCACATTGTTTCATCTTAATTTATTCACACACAGCTTAACCTATGAAATAGACTCTAAAGGAGTATCAAATTAGGGCAACAAAACAAAGGTTTGGAAATGTCAAAATGTGATGTTTATTGCTTAATAAGAATTGATGGTGCAATTTTGACATTTTTATCACTTTATCCCCTTCAGTGATATATTTAAAGTAACAGCACAGCAATGCCTATATTTACAATAGCTCAATTACTTGTCCTTACCCTCCTCTGTTTCATGCCACACAATCCCTTCCAGATTTACGCTTGTTCCTGGTTGACATGGCTCCATGTAGGTTGACTCAACAGCTCTTTCAGCCTCTTGAGTATTGGTCCCCACTGACCTAGTTTTTATACTTAACTGATAAGAAGAGAAGAGAGCAGGTACACAGTAGATATTGCAAAATGCTAAACTATGTCAATACACACCATGATAACCTAAATATTACTCTATTACTATGTATATAAATATATACACAATTCATAAAAGATGTCAAATAAATGTCAGTACAATGTAGACATATGGGGACAATGGAAAGGAATGGGCAAGGCCAGAGGAGGTGGTGCTTCTCGCTTCTCTCTATATTAAAACAGTAAATACCACATTAAATCACACCAAACACACACACACACACACACACACACACACACACACACACAACTGTGCCTTTGTCCAAATAGGAAGGAGTGATGCTGCTTAGGTCTCCAATAGCAACAGCCATCAAAAAAATCTAAAGGAGTGTCTAACAACATACAAAGGAAATGGCTGACAACAATTGAATACCTAGAACTGATGAATTTATAACCGGCCAACCCTTGTTCGTTTTTCTTGTTGAATAAAGTGATATGGAGGTTGTCTTGTGTTTTACTTCCAATAATGATCTCTATAGGGAGGATGCTACCAAACATGACTAATGCATGAACATACTTATCACTCCTTGGCTGGCAAACAGCATTCTCTCTGTTTGCTTATGATAGGTCCTTTATTGCAGTTCACACACACACACACACATTTACCTTCATCCAAAACCTGCAGCCTATTTCCCATTGCATTTGCATTGCATTCATCACACATTTTTATTGTGATGTCGCTCACCGGTAATAATCACGTACTTGGCCGTAAATCGTCGTGCGGGCTTGAATGAACAGCCCGTGATGAGACGTGACAGACGGCACACATGCAAACCCTTCACGTTAGTCCATCATTCTCAACAAACAGACGCCATGCATGATGAACGAGCCGGGGATCTGTGCAACAACAACAACAACAACAACAACAACAACAAGAAGAGGAGCATCCAACACGGATCGCAGGCTCTCTTACCGTTTTGTGCTTGTGCTCTCCGTCCTCCTCCACAACAAAAGCACGAGCCCTTATCTCCTTCGCGTCCATTTCGCCCCTGTCCATGTCCGCTGCTGCCCTGTTTCCACAATAGCGCGCGCTCTCCTCCTTCCTCCCGAAAGCGCCTGCATCCTCGAATTCAAAGGCTTCGCCGTGCTTCTCCTCCTTACGCGTCCGCGCGCCATCCTTCTCCTTTCGAAGTCCTTTGCCTTGATTTTTGCCTCTCCTGCCGTCTTTGCCTTTGGCGCAAGCACCGCTTGCATCACTCGAATTCATGCCGAATGCGTCTCCGGTGCGTCCTTGAAGCTCGCGCCGCTTGCACACTTTGGGAACCGGCGCGTCGTGCGAGCGCAATTTGTCGCCGCCGGCGCTCGCGCACGGATTGCGCCGCTTCTCTTTGAATCTCCTCGCCCCGGCGCAGAAACTGGCGGCGGGACTCGAGAGGCCATCGAACGCAACGCTGGCGCATGCTCCGGCGCAATCAAGCTGCAGCTCGTCAGCGGGGCTTTGCACGGTCAGCATGCGATTCATCTCCGATTTCCGTTGATCCTTCTCCAAATCGGCTTCCAGGTCGACGATCAGACTGCTGAGCCCGATCTCCCAATCATCACCGCTGTCGTCCGCATCAACTCCGTTCGCCTTACTACTGCGCCCAACGGAGGAAGTGACTGACATCCTCCACGCAGGACTTCTGACAGATAGGCCGATGAGTCCCAACGCATCAGAGGATGGGAGGGCATTAACGACTCGATTGTTTAATGGAAAACAGCGTGCGACAGCATTTCTTAGCACACCTGATCCAATGACATTTCGGATTAAGGGCCATTAAGGACCATTCCACCCATGTTTAAACCTAAACCAGAAAGGTAGCTGGTCATCAAAGACGAGATAAGAGCTTCAACGAGGTTTTTCAATAGGAAGAACTAAATCAGGAAAACGTCGGGCCTATATTATTATTATTATTGTTTATTTTTTATTTTTTTTGAATGATCTTAATAGTCTTCATAGACTATGTAAATGTCACAGGTACAAAACTGAGGGTTTGATCTGTAACGTGCATGATTATTTCCTGAGATTCTTTTGGTCATTCAGTCCATACCACTGACTGCAGATGCAATTCCCATGCACAGTTACAAGTAGAATATTACGTTCAAATGTAGACAATTCAAATCACACGGAAACATCACACAAAGGCAGTAATGTTGTTAAAATAAACACAATTATTTAATCAGTTCAGTGCTGCAAATACATGGCCTTTCCCCCCCACAAACAATATCCGTTCAGCAGTGCTCTTTCTAGGAATGCCACAAGGCACATACTGGTTATGCATTATCAGTACTTCAAAATTGATAAATCTCTTATGACTCGTTGACAGCGTAATGACAAATGACATTGTAGGTATTAGAAATAGTTTGAAAACCATTAATGCAACCAGATAAAATGATTAGATTACATGAATGCAGACTACATTCTACTTAGCATCCTGGACAGGGGACATAATGACATAATAGTAAAATGCCATGTTTGAAACTGCATCAGTGTCATAAAATTGGCAATGTTACAAGCATTTCCTCTGTAGTTTTTTTTCTTTCTTGTCAGTACAGGTGCTAAAAATATTATGTTTCAAGACAGGCTACTCATCAGCTATTAGCAAAAATGTACCAAACAAAAAGGAATAAAGCACTTTATAGGATGTATTGGTTTGTTAAACTGGCTTCACATTTTCCATGTAAAAAATAAAAAAAAGATTTTGCAACACAGCACATAGTCACCATGCAATATTCTACATCGCTGCACTGATTGTAACGGTGTCCTCTTTTTGCACTTCCAAAATGCCATGCACGCATTTTATGAGTAGAAAGTAAGGACACTCTGATGGTTTCCTCTTACAAGCAGAATTGGTGGAAGACCTTTAGACAGTGTTTCCAGCCAGCACATGTAGAGGGCGCTAGACACAGTTCCCTTCCTGGTAAGTGGCATGCTCCTGTAAAAACAAATTGGGAGGGGTACCTGTGAATGAATCATTTTGTTATAATGCATGAAAGTAGTCATTTCCAAGTGACTTTACGTTTTTGGCTCCTCGGCATATATATGAATAAGGGCAGGTCGTTTATATCCAAGTACTTAGTATGCAGGTTATTTTAGCATTTAGTCATTCGAGCAGCTTGCCCTGAGGTAACATGTTTTGTTGAATATTTTATTCTGTATTATTTTCAAAAGAATCTTTGCATATGTTTCATTGAACTGTTTTGATTATTCTTTACATGTTAATTGTATATTATTTAATATGGTTATCTGTTATTTTGGGCCCAATACATTCCAAAAAGTCTATTAATAGCAGATTAATAGCAAAATCTGCAAATGTCGACATTAAAATCAGTTTCAGAATGCCAGGCTTCTAAAATTTGCATTGGTGTAGCAGTTTTAATCTTACTGGTTATTACATGTATGATCTTAAAGCAATGCCGGTGTGCCCTGTGATGGACTGGAGTCCCATCCAGGGTGTATTCCTGCCTTGTGCCTAGTGTTCCTGAAGCCACCTCAACCCTGACCAGGATAAAGTGCTCACTGAAAATGAATGAATGAATGAATGACAATGCCGGAGTGGTAATCAGGAGGGTCGAAGAATTTCTGGTGGGCTGGTCCATTTTTCGGACTGATTACTGTAACCTAACAACATAAAATTTATGAAAGTGGTTCTTCACTGTCTCTCGCACATAAACACACAACCGCACTCAAACTGTAAACGTTACAACCAAGCCTATACTTGTAGGCATTTCGGGGAGTAAATTAGCCACCGCTCTCAAGTAGTACAACCCCAGTTTGCGTTGAATTGTAAATGGTCAGATAACGAGTCTCGTAGGCCAGAGGGAATAGAGATGATCAAGTTTAGAGCTTTTCACATCTTGGTGGAAGGATAGTGTAGAAAGGAAGGACAGATGGGCAGCAGAGGCAAAGAAAGAACAGAGGTGGCATTAGTAACTATTGGTTTGCAATGTTACCTGCCATGATAGTCACATTTCACATAACAACTTTTCATTTGAATCAGTAGCAGGCCAGTTTGGTTATCACACATCAGAAAATACATGATGGTAAGATGAGAATGACCAGATTTTAGAACACAGGGTTTAGAAAGCTAATAGGCCAACTTTCTCTTTTTCTCTAAGTTAGCTATTAGCTACTGATGATGGCTATTAGCACTTTTCAGAAATTAAAAGAGCAGTTGAATTGATGTCATGCTGTTGTGTGTGTATGTGTGTGTTTCTATGTTTCACTTTGTGTCATAAAATATACTACAGTCACTCAGTTACACTGTGACATTAAAAGGATCTAAAAACATGTTTAAAGTAGATCTATAAAGAACAATTACTTACATGACAATGATGTTTGCTGTGCTTGAGTGCTCCTTCAGCAATTCATTCAATCGTATTTGACGATTTGTCTAATTAAAAAAAAATAACGCTAGTATGAATGTGCAGAGATACAGGTATATGTCCATGTGAAATAGTTCTTACAAGGCTTTATAAACATTTTATAAAGTTATCTACAAGGAGTTCATTGCCTAATAAGCTAATAACTTATTACAGCAGGATTTAAGTAAACCAACTAGAAGGAATGCATGTTGATCATCCAGCCCCACCTTGGCCCTGTACAATTCTAGTTCGTTATCAGTAATCCTCCATGGCTCCTCAGCCTTCAGCCTCTCAGCAGCCTCCTGCTCCATATCATCCTCCTTCAGCCTGTATGGCTCAATCATCTCCTCAAACTTTACTTTACTGAAAGGAAGGGGGCATTAGACCACTGTGCAAAGGCTGCAAGTCGTACAATTGTTTGATCTGCATCAATAAACCATTTTCAGCTTACTTCTGTTTCTTTGGCTTTATGTTAATATCTCCAAGGACATTGATGTCAGAGAAGTCGATCCTGAACTTGCTCAGTAATGCAGCCACTCTGGAATCAGAATCATTGTTATTAATCAAGTTGGATTTACTTACAATTTTTCATGGGAATAATCAGAAATAGTATGATATTACGAACTATGTATTAATACATTTTCCACCTTGCATTTATACACACTTGTGTATAATTGCATATAGACCCACTTTGTATACATTAATTTTTTCTAGTAAATAGCATAGCTCTTTCTATAAATTACACTACTTACATTAATTTAGCAAGGTAGTCATTCTATAATCAGACACAGCATATCATCATCAGCCACATTCTGATTAATGTTCTAAAAATACTAGCCCTACTTTCTGTAAAGCATTTGTATATACTGTATGCTACTAGCATGTACACTTAACTCCATAATTATTGATACCCTTTATGAAAATGAGCATAAATGACTATTTAAAAAAAAGAATAACACAAGCAATGAGTGATATTTTGAACGTAACTATATGGGGATGCTGTATGGTTTTATTTTAATACAATATTTTAAAATATATATAAAAATCCTTAAGTGGTGCCATTTTTACCACAAAACATTGTTTTTTATGTTATCGGCACCCCCACATTTAATATTTGGTGAAGCCTCCCCTGGAGAGAACACCACTGAGCCTCTTCTTGTAATGTCTAACATAGTTGGAGACACTTGTAGACGGATCTTGGACACTCCCATATGCACAACATTTCAAGCCCGTTTATTTTTTTAGGTTTGCGCATGTGGACGGCCTTCTTTAATTCAGACTAAAGGTTTTCAGGAGGGTTCAAATCCAGAGACTGAGATGGCCATTGCACAACATTGATTTTGTGTTTCTGCAATTATGTCTGTGTTGATTTGGATGTATGTTTGGGGTTATTATCTTTTTTTAAAAGATTAATCTATGGCCAAGTCTTAACCTCCTGGCAGAGGCAACCAGGTTTGGGGCTAAAGTATCCTTGTACTTGGTGGAATTCATGATGTTATCAATCTTTACAAGAGCCCCTACATTAGTAACCACAAAACATCCCCAAAGCATCAATGATCCACCACCATATTTTACAGTGTGTTTAGGGGCTTTTCTTTGTATGCAGTCC
>JAOUQW010000029.1:1406888-1418562 GCA_028565825.1 Olivaichthys viedmensis | reverse complement strand
ATGGAGGTTGGATTTTACATCCAACTTCATGTTTATACCCCAGGGCAACATGACTAAGGCAACAATAGACTTTGTGGGGACTGAGCAATTTAAGAAATAATATAATTTGTTTGCATTTATTAAAACATTTCCATAGGGGTGCCAGTAATTTTGCCATATATGTTTTTGAGAGAAAATACTATTATTTAAAAAGGTTCATATGAGAATGAATTTTAATAGAGAAGGTGAGTAATTTCTCCTATTGTTTAAGTGAAAAATTTGAATTGTTGTGTGTAATGTTTATTTTATACAATCATATGTCCTTATATTTAAGAATGGTGCCAATAATTCTGGAGTTGACTGTATAATAGCACAATAGCGTAGCAATAGCTATAGCTCCTAATTACACATATTTTTGGCAACTTACGCTCTGCGGTCATGATCAATCCTGTTTATCTTTCCACCAATGAAGATACGAATCTTGCAATCATTCCATTTCTTCTTGTTGCTTAGCAAATATGGTATCAGCAGTGTCAGCCCTTAAATAATGAGTTAATATTCTCTTATCAACCCCAAATTAAGAAACCCAGTGCACATAAAAAAATATTAATACTTAATGTAATATGTCAAATAATTTTTAAACTAAAATATACTTTATAATACAGTAACCTAAGTTACTGTTCCTTAAACCTACCTCCATCATCAAATAGCCACCAAACATCAATAGTGCCCTTGCGCTGTTTCTTTTTGAACTGCTGACTAGCTGCCAGCAACTTCTCATCTGCAATGCTAAGCTGCACTGGAGGACTCTTGGTGTCTGAAATTATAACAGGAGTTGTTTTCACAATGGAACAAATTGCTAGTTTTACAGCCATAAACAATTTTTTCAAGATCCTCCAGATATCTTTTTAACTGCAATTGAGAATTTCCTATAGAGAATTTGAGAATTGAACGACATGCAAAAAGCGATTTAGGTCTATCCGCGCAGAGCTCAACAGACACCAATCAACCTTATATCACACTGATTTCTGCTGCATTTTAGAGAAACAAATATGTTGCATTTCAATGAGAGTTGACCTCTGATAATGAGTGGACTGCTTTGACCACTGGTGGTCTTAGATGATGGTTCTGAAGAATCGTCTGTATCTTTTCCAGTGTTAATAGCCACCAACAGTTCTTTCATCCCTAGGGCCTTCTCGGTGGAAGACAGAAATTCATCTATGTGAAATTCATAATAATCAAAGTTTAAATCAAAGTTAAAAGCATTGGGAAAAGGTTTAAAGTACTTATTTCAGACTGGCAGTGACAGATATGTTGTTAGTGTTTTATAATAATATTGTTAATTTAGTTCATTTTTAATATACCTTGGCCTTGGATATGAGAGATGTCTAGACCCTCCTTCAGTCTTGGGATAACCACACCATACTGTAGGTCAAAAGCATCACTAAAACAAATATGGAAAATGTCAATATTTTTAAAGAAATTACATAGAGGATGTGGATATTTTTCATTAAACACCTAACTAAACCGAACCAGGAAACAAGCTTAAAATAGAACATCTGAATTTACTTACTGAATAGTGTTGATGTATGTTTCCACATCTTTCATTTCACTATCCCTCCAGTTGTTCTTAAAACCAAGTACCAATGTGTTTGGCTTTAGACGACCCAAACCAGAAGCCTTAGAATAGGATCAAACCTTAATCATACTCATGATTAATGGATGTGTTACATTAAATTAAATAAATAGATCATTGAAAACAGATGGGACAAAGCAGCAGTTCTCACTTCCTTCTATGGACCTTCTGCACTGATTGGTTTTGTGTTCCCTCTGCTCTGACACACTTGTTTCAGCCTTATAATTACCCAATTAGTCTAAACAGTTCTGTTCAAGCAGGCAAAATTAAAAAATGTCCAGAGCCTGGGGTCCTGAGGACAGTCATAACCACTTTGATGTTCAGCAATAACATTTTAATTTCACCAGGTCCCAACACATTAATGTAAAATTGTACTTGTAATAGATATTGGGCTCCTTGTCTGAGGTCCTCCGCAAACACAGGAGTATAAAAAGCCTTGATCCGTTTCTTAAGAAGCCAACGTTGATAACGCACTTGGTCAATCATTATTTCCTTATGGTTTGGCCTTCGGGAAGCCTTAAAAGAAAAAAAAAAGAAAAAATAACATAATGCGTATCATACTCTGAAAAAAAGTGTTTTTAGTAAATTAACTAAATAATTTTTTTCCTTGTTGCCTACCATGCGAACATGGCCACAAACCATTAGACCCATGTTTTTCGTGAAAGCATGCACTAGATGAAGTAGTGCTGGTCTCGCATTTGGGGGTCCAATCATTACAAGGCACTGAGGTCTATGAAAACATTTACAGGGAAAAATCAATGTTGGTGTGTCTTTATTGGCCATTTTTTGTAGTTGATCCCAAACAGGATGCAGCATCAATGGTTACTGCAAAATTCAGATTATGAAAGTTACCTGAAGTTCTTGATATGGTCCTCTACACCGGTGAGATGCAGACAGTGTGACAGTGCCTTGTTGTACATCAGAGCTTGTGTGGATGAGCCCCAGTTTACATCTGTGAGGAACAAAGCCTCACTTAACATCTGACTGTTTAATCTAAGTTTAGCATATATAAAGCAATATTTTTAACCAGTTTTCTAATGCAGTATATAAAGAATTATATATATTATTTTTACAGCTTCTGTATAATTCTTTTAAAATGATATACATATACATAAGATAGCAAACCCACTCGAGGCATGTGGAATACCTGGTTTCTTGTAGCTGACATATATGTAGAGTGCCAGAACAATGACATTGGTAAGGAGGGCAGCCCACCAGTTGACTACAAACATAACCACACAGCACAGCACAGCTCCCGCCAGTGACACCCACTTATTGAAGTATTTAAAACTCGGACGCCATCCTGGTTGGTTTATGTTGAGGGTAATGAAAAACACAAGTCAGCCACAGCCATGACAAATGCATAAAGTTTTTCATGATATACAGTCAATGCAGTCTTTCATTTCTGTTAAAACCCCAATCAGAAATTGCTGGACAGGTGCTGCAACATGGGCAATAATAATAAAAGACCATATACTAACACACACAGCTGTACATTTATCATGCTATTGGATATTTAACTCAAAACTAGTCATGGAACAGCTGTGCAATTGCAATTGATTAGGAATTAAAGAAGATATCATTCTAGCAAATTTGTTTTACTGCACTCACCTGGGGAGTTAGCCAACGATGCATGGAAGACAGAGAAATTGATCAAGGCATAAGAAGCCAAGAAAAAGTTGGAAATGATGGGAGCGATTATGTTTAGCTCAGCTAAAGAGATACACAGGGGTCATATACATTAATCCATCAGATCTATAAGTCATATGCAAAAAAATAAATTTTAGAGCAATGTAATTCAGGAACTTACCAATTAGTATAAAAGCCAGGCCAATGATGAAGGTCAGGACATAGCCACGCAGAGGTTCATTGTTCTTGCCATAGCCCTTCGCAAAAACCCATAAGCCAGGGTATATGTTATCCTTACACAAGGCCTACAAGGGCACATACAAATCCATTGTCTTAATCAAATCAAAAAGCAAGAACATAGTACTGAAATGAATTAATTTTCTCTTAGCAGTGGCAGGGTTTTTTTAAACTTGGGGTGGAAAGGGGGTGCAAAAGCACATTAACGGGTGGCACTACCTAATTATGCATGGGACAAAATTGCATTTGCAGAATATCTCATTTGTTCCTTGGTGCAAAAAATGAATGGCCACATAATGCCTTACAGTATAAGTTGCTCTGTAGTTTCTAACACTCAAGCGACTTGGTCAAAATATGTACAATGCTACAATGATGAGTGTTATGATTAACTAGATCTGCATGCATTGCATAGAAGTGATGGACCTGTGATGTAATGGGGTGGCAAGGCTTATTTCAAGGGTTACAGCTGCCAGCCTGTGCCACCCATCTGGCCACGGCCCTGCCTCTTAGTATAATAAAGCATAACTAACAAACTTCTTTTTGGCGGGACGATATCTAGCAAAGTGCACCTAAACATCATTGTGTATGTCTGTACATGCAGAATGACGACGTCACCTGAAACACTTTGGGAGCGCTGACTAAAGAAGCAAGAGCTGATGAGAGAGTGGCAGAGAAGATTCCAGCAGTTATAAGTGGTCCAAATACAGACACCAAGCTCATGACCTGACCAAACCAACAGAGTACAACAGAAACATTAATTACATAACTGAACAAAGTACTGGTTCTAACTCTAATCTAATTATAAGCAATCTATATCTAAAGCAGTGCTGTGTTTAATAAGTACTGGTTTTGAAGAGAAACCGAGTACTAACATATCTAGTATACACATCTAATACATTGTCCATTAAATAAGCCTGAAACAGGAATCAAGAAAACAAGTGGCTTTTGAGGCTCATGCTAGACAAACATGGGTCACTTGTCTCTGATACTGCTATCACCAAACACAATGAACAACAGGCAGGAGTTGCCATCAGTGGCTATATTCAGATCAGTATGAACAGTGTGTGACTCTAAACACAACAGCCATTATTTTATCCCTTTCTGTTTATGTGAGTCAACAAAGTAAAGCCTAAAATGAGAGTCAGGATGCATTTCTGTCGGATAACAATAAGAAATGTGAAGAAACATTATGTGACTGAACGAAACCTTTACTAAAAATCCATGCTCGGTAATTACTAAAAATACATGCTTGGTACCATGCAAATGTTCACAGATGAAAAGTTTATGAAGATGAAAGTTTTGATTTTGTTATTGAATTATCTTAACATGATTTGTAACTGTTGTACCTGAAAATCATTCTGTAGCCCATACTTGCAGCCCCCTTCCTTGCAAATAGAGAAGTCATAGCCAAGTGTACAAGCTGCATCTGTGCAGTTCTCCAGAGAGCCTATGATGGTGTCATTATCATCTCCTGTTGCATCCCGTACAATGCAAGAGCCTGAAATAAGATGTGCTCAAAATGTGACAATGTGTTTTTTTTTAGATATATGATAGAGATTAGGAGCATAAAATATCCTCATATTTATTACCATTAGACACAGCAACTGCAATATAAACAAGCCCAGTAATGAGAATAGCCAGTAAGGTTCCTTTTGGAATGGCAGACTGTGGATCCTAAAGAGAAACAAAAATTCTGGGTTAAAATCAGACTGCACACAGTGGTGGTACAATTTTAAATTCCTATAAGAATTGCTATCCAAGACCATTTTTTGGTAGTGATGCTCTGTATGTATGCTTTGGGATACATGCTTTGTAGGTGTAAAAAAAAAATATATGGCTTTAAGGAGTCACGTTTTGTTAGTATTGGTAGATTTGTAAGCTATTCCTTTAGTGATGGTTGGATTATTTTTTTCCATGAAAGTAATGTTTTGATATTTTTAAAATCTATTATATAAAAGCCTTTTTCCAAAGTAAGGACATGTGGTCTAGAGGTAGAAATTGGAGAGCATCAGCCTTTGCCTTTAACTCCTGCCTCACTACATGAGCTCATCCCAGCTCTGGGAAACAGTGAAGAATTGGTATATGCCCATTCTTGGTGACGCAATGGTGGTGCATCTGACCACATAAGGACACATGGTGAAATCTCGCTAGGTTCAACTGATCAGAATAGAGTGTTCCATTGTATTGTGTGATCAAATGGCATTGAAGAATAATCCTATGCTCTAGAGGACTCTTAGTCATGCAGTAGAACCATCTTTGTCTCTAAGTTTAGCTGAAAGTGTCAGCTTTGTATTTTTTTCTATAGTTCAGTGTCTTTGAAGCTTTCAGTCAAATTTTCAGTCAACGATTTAGAACAAGGATTTGTTGGTGTATTACAGTAAACCACTAATCACAGACACTTTGGTGGTCTTGGCAAGGAGAGCTGGTCTGGTATAAACCCAGATTCAGTCCCTAGGTTCCCTGTGTGAGAGGAGAGCTCTCAAAGAGGTATGTTTAATGTTGGAGCAATCAAAGATGCTGCTAATCCACTGGAGGTGAGCAGTAAAAAACAATAACATGTCTTTAGCTTTGCTTAAACACCCCAGGTAAACCTTTTACAGCTATCTCTGCTACCTGCTACTCATTCAAGGTTGGTCTTCTAATTAAAAAATATATTTTAAAAAGTGACAATATTAGAACTAATTCCCATGTGCCTTTGTGCTTTATTTATTGTGACATTCATCTTAATCAATCAATCAATCAATCAATAAAAATCTTTTTACAAAAACAACTACAGCAGAGAATTTTTGTGTTTTTAACATGTGGCTAAGTGGGTGTAACTGATTTGGCAGAAATGCTGACAGGTTCCGAATTCCCTTGAGATCTCTCTCTCTCTCTCATTTTAATAATATCTACTGGTTTATAATGTTAAAATGATAAAGAAGCCCATGCTTACTGATAGATCCCCTGAGATATTAGCTCCTGCTAAAATGCCAGTTGCAGCAGGGAAAAAGATGGCAAAAACAGAGAAGAAGGTTTCCTCATCACGGAAGTCTGGACCCATGTTTTCCATCATGATGGCAGCTGTGAGGAACATAAACAAAATCCAAGGTCATCTTTGGTCATACTTTGGCCCCTACACTAAAAAATGTATTAATTTTAAAGTCACTGCTATTTACAGTAGCGTGAAAAGGCACCCCATAGAACTTTATGTTTTAACAATTATTCACTGCATTAATTCTCATTTGGTGTACATAAGATATATTTGTGCAAGTATAATTGAATGAAAATAGTCCCAACCATTATAACCAAAGACGCCTTTGAGTTCTTTTGATTCCATGGGGATGAAGGAGCCGATGAAGTAGTTAATGATTGCTGCCACAAGAATGATCAACAGCACAATCTGGGCCTGTGAAAAAGCCATCAATCAAACCATGACTAAAAACCCAAATGAGCCTATTAGACTTGGGTTGATATTCAACATTACTGAAATTCATGATATTTGATGGATGGATGAAAAGCAGAATGTCATGACCACTCAGATAAAGTTTTGAGGTTGGCATGATTTGTAATGCCATTAATAAACATGGAGTATGCTCATCAGTACCTTAGCCTCCCATTCCATTCCTGCCATAGATATGCCAAGCAGCAGGATAATGGTAAGAGTGCCAACTATCCGGATGTCATTGATCTCATCCGTGATGAGAGCATCTACACTCTGCCATATGGAGTAAATCGATAATGAAATAATTAAAGACACATCCATAGCCAGATTAATCAGTGTAACAATTGCATTCATCCCCACAAAGATTTTTGTGCTTACTCACATCAAGGAGCTCTACCACAGTTTCAGCAAAACCCACAACATACATGGCGACCGCGACGGCATTAGCAAAGGCAAAAATGAGGCCAATGGATCCACCAAACTCCGGACCCAAACTCCTAGATATCAGGTAATATGCTCCACCTGTGAAGGCAATAATTTACTTGACTCCAGCTCATGCTAATGCACTAACATCTTACAGCATAATTTATTGATTACGTCATGATTTATTGACTACATATTCAACACCAACAGCAAATGTATCAAAATGTCTCGTGCAAAATTATTCTCACCTCCTCGCACAAAGCCATTGGTGGCTATTGCTGATGTGGAAAGACCAGTGATAGTAGTCACGATAACTGCTATTAGAACAATAGCACATGAGAGCGCTGGGGAAGAAGGAAAAAAAAACAATATGTTTTCCACATTAAAGTCTGTAGCTTTGTAGTTATGCTAATTTAATCAGTATTGAATGAAGGCCCTTTAGTCTTTCAAAAGATTACCAATGCCTGCTTGGCCAACAATCCATGACATACGAATGAAGAGCATCACTCCCCAGATGTTCAGCATACATCGTATCTGTAGAGATTACAGATGAATTCAATCTACATGTTAATGTAAACCAAGGGAGAGAGTAACACATCATTTGTTTAACAGTCTACATCCTTTAGTATTTATTTACTCCTTATTGGTCAGTGACACTGCTGAGAGCAAAGGTAGCTCAGAAGGTAAGACTGTGCATTAGTGACCAAAAGGTTGTGAGTTCAAACCCAAGGACTGCCAGAGAGCCACTGTTGGACCCTTGAGCAGGGCCCCATGCTTGGACTGTATTCTGCCTCACTTGTAAGTTGAGCTGGATAAAGGTGTCTGCCCAATAAATACATTCAACTCATGTTTATTCTATGGTCTATTCTTCATGTTTGAAGCTGGCATCTTAGGACGTAGGACTATAAAACATAGTATACCAACCAGGACACCCTTTATCCAGCCAAACTTCACATTGCCCCCTTTGGACTTGGGCACATCCTTTAACGCAGTCTCTTCTGCAGTTGCTGGCTCCTCCCCATTTGCTAAGCCATCCTCAAATGGTTCCTGTGGATAAGAAAAGGCAACTTTAAGCACCAGTGGTGTAAAGTCTGAAGATTGTTCTACTATCGAGTAATACTAGTAAAATAAAAGCATTATCATGTTATAATAAATGCAGTATGTTACAGTTGATAGTTGACATAATGGGCAATTACTTGTAAGTTCAGACATATTAAAATTATACTCAATTTAATCTAAAACAAACAAGACATTTCACAAAATTAAATACTCTGAACACTCCAACAATGATATTTACATACAGTCAGCCACATGGACGATTATGCATTTTACAGCCTTATTGTGAATTGTGACTTGAAAAGAGATCAAAATGTTTGGCCCTGAAAAATATAATGTAGAAAAATTGATATGACAGAAATATTCTATGTACAAGACCTCTACTTCAGTTCTCACTGCTTTTGGGTAAGCTAAAGTCTCATTTGCACAGTGAAAATATGTATCAGAAGTCATGGACATGGACTTCATGGACAGTCATGGACTTTTCACATTATAAAAGTGTTTCACATGAAGTTTAGTGGACGGTATGTCTTCGCATGGTGCGTGTGTTACCCCAATTTAATCAAAATATGTCACATCAAGTCGGATCACATGTGATAGCATGCCGCCACCGTAAACAAGTCAGAGGGTCTCCCCAACAGAGCACTGCAGCTCTGTCCCCAGCAAGGAGACACTAGGCCATTGACATAGGTGGTGGTCAAACATAGGGTTATTGTTATGGGTTCCCGTGTTCTGGCCAAACGTCCATGGTGCCGCACAGAGTGGGCCTGGTAAGACAGACCATTGTCTGAGGACAAGTGTGTGGGTAAGGCCTCTGACATCACGCAGCCCATTCAATTGCGAACAAACATGCACAACAATACATAAACGGAGAGCAAAACAAAACATCCACGTAATTTCAAAACGTATTTGTTCCTTTTTTATATTTTATTCATTTAAATGAGGTTTATATTGTGACATTATGTTTTTATTTATTCATTTATTTATTATCGCCTTTTCCCCCTTAAACTATGAAACATAAGGTGGCCAATAAGGTCTACGTTATGAAATTATGATATTACTAATGGTAATGTACACTACTTTATTTTTTTATTTTTTCTTTACAACATGCAAAGTACAAGTCACTAGCCAGCTGATCAAAAACAATTAAATGAGAGGAGAGTAAGAAAGAAATAATAACAATAAAGTAATGAAGAGTAATAAGGAGTAATAAAGGTGAGCTTACTTTATCAAGCTCATCATGAAGTTCGGACAGCGATGGTCGAATAAGCTTCTCCCCAAGAGGCGCTTCCGTTTGCCGGTAGAAGTCGATATTTGGCACCGCATCGATGGTGTTGTGGCCGAATGTTCGGAGATAATATGTACTGGAGTGTGTGTCAGAAAAATGACTGAGACCCCCGGTAGAGGAGTGCAGACTGGTCGTGTCCCCATCAAACGCGACATCCGGCGCCCCATCTACAGGAGCGCCTGAAGGGTCCAAAAAGTTCACGACGCGAAATCTGCCTTTGGCTTCCTCGCCACCTCCAGCCGATCCCCCCTCTGGTCTACCGGCAGCTGCAGCCGCCTCCGCCACGCGGTCCACCTGAAACCGGCTCGGTGTCGTTCCGGTGGTCTTTAGAGTAGGTTTCTGGCCCGATGGAGGTGATGAGGGTGGACCTGACATGATGAAAGAACCTGATCAGGAGGCACCAGTGGTTACTCCTGGCATGGCACGCGCTCGGCTGAATGGTCTGCGCGCAGGGGGGTCCAGTGGAGCGCGCGCGTGACTCATCCAGCAGGCGCACGTCGCCAAACTGTGCGCAAACGACTCCAGCGCGCAACCCACGGTGTCCGGACACTCCACCACACGAGCATAACTCTTTATAGCACTCGGGCATTTACACACTACACACACTTTTGGTGTTTAGAAGAAGAAGAAGAAGAAGAAAAAGAAAAAAAAACCCCACATATAAAACAATTTGAATCTTTACAAAAACCCATTTAGCTATAGAATGGGACTAAGTATTGTATATTATGTCCATGTTACCCAAAGTGTGCTGCAATTTCACGTCTTTAATGTGATGACCCGACAAATAACTTTTAAACTCACTAGTTAAAGGTTTTTATATATATATATATATCAGAGGTTTTCCTAGGATGAAATTCCACACAGGGGATTAAATAAAACAATCGTCTTAAAAGCACGCGGTGTGGATATGCGTGTAATTGTGTGCACATGGACGCAGGAATCAAACATACAGAGGACTTTTTCACAACCTCGAGTTATTGAGCATGTCCTAATGCCGTCTGCTGGATTTTGTGAAGGGCTTAACAGTTTTTGTTATATTAAAACCAAAATCATTCAACTTTTCCCCACGTGTGCTCACATTTGCATTCATTGCAAGTGAGAGGAAAACAATTGTTTTCTGTACGGAAGGAGGATGACATGAATCCTCATTACCATAGAGCACAACACTCCCTTTCACTCTTTGCTATGCATAACTGAAAAGGACCCTTAAGAGATACCATTCATGCCAAAATTATGCCAAACCATTGTTTTCACATGCTTGCATGGGAAGCAGGCCTACTGTTTAAAATTTCTGTTGTTTTTACGGAAAAACGACTGTTAAAACGGCATTGTTGTAGGTATTCATCACAAATAGAATATGCTGTAAGCCTATATTGCCTTGCATTGTGAGAAAAGAGTCATTGTAATTCATGGTTAATTCTACATGCAGTGGTGAACTGCAAAAATTACTAACTGAATTCAATTTGCTATACCTATGTTAACCCCCCATATGTACAAGTAATAATAAAATACCTTTTGCTCATTTGTTTGTGTTTGTACAGTAAAATGTCATCAAAATAGACTGCATAAGGAAAAAATGGATTAGTCATTCAATAACGTCTTTCTCAGTGAAGTGAAAAAGTTTTTATTCTGAAAGCAACCATTATTAATAAAGATAATCTGCATTAGATCATTACTTAGAACATATTGTATATAAAAGCAAAGAACACTTTCAAAAAACACTTTTTTGTTTAATTGAACATTGACATGAAAGTTAGCATAACATGATCTTAGAATGTCTCTTTTTTTTTTAGGTTGATGTCCCTGTAGTCCAAAGATACTGGAATGCTTGTGCTTGAAATTTATTTTGAAAAGTTTTTATTTTATTTTATTTATTATGGTGACAAATGAAACATTTCATCACATTTCACATTTCATCAGAATTTAGAGAAAAAGAGGCAGGCAAGCTAGCTATCTGACTAAATATAGAGTTAGCAACCCTGACACTACTTGCGAACATGCT
>JAOUQW010000029.1:1391819-1403927 GCA_028565825.1 Olivaichthys viedmensis | reverse complement strand
AGGCAGGCAAGCTAGCTAACTGACTAAATATAGAGTTAGCAACCCTGACACAACTAGCTAACATGACCAGCATCACTAACTTGGTAGTTTCAATTCAATAAAACAGCTCCGTTTCAGGATTCCAGGTGGTCTCAGATAGATGACTCAGCATTGATTGTGCATATGTGAACACAACAAATGAACTCAGACCCATCTAAAGCAACCCACAAGCAAACCATACTCAGATCACCTCTGGAGGAAGTACAGCAGTAATAATAATAATAATGTGTCAGTGACAGGAACAATAGCTACTGTATATTACTATTGTAATGTATGTAGCGTATGCATGTATTTTGTCTATACCAACCATTTATATGAGAGCAAAAGAGTCGCAAAAAGGCCTATATGACACATGAGTTTGTTTTGAGGGCTTTGCAACAAAATTCCTCTCCTTGTTGCTTGCTTTTTTCCAGATGCTTCTGGCTCTCTCTATTTTTCATCCACAGCCAAATGATAGCAACATGCAAAGTAACCATTTTGAATGACATTATCCATAATTCAGTGTTACACAGCTGGGGTCTGAGTTCTAGTTGTGGCGTGAACAAGTGGTCTGAGATCTCATCAGTGCTAAAATGTCCATGTTGTGAACACCAAAAGCACTGAGGTCATTTGCAGCTAGTTCCCTTTCAGGTCCACTTAGGATTGAGTATGGTCCATTTAAAAATAACTAGATGAAAAAATGTTGTTGTTTTTTTCAAAACTTTGTAACATTAGCTTACATTAGCTTCCCTAAGTTATCCTGACAGTAAATCGCTCATCTACAAAAGAACACAAACTTGATGAATTGACTGGTGTTAGTTAGACAAGTAAAGTTAATATTGCTTAAAATTGTCTTAGCAAGCTACCATGCTAAAACTAACTAGCTACCTAGATAGCATTAGAAATAACCTAATAAAGAATGTCAAGTTGCGTATAGCCCTACGTCTGCTTTGTGTTCATATTTTTATTTCTTCTCTTCACCGGAGGGGTAATGTCTAATTTTGAAGTCGTATCGGCCAGTGTAGAAACGGTCGATCCCACTCCACATCACAGTCAGGTGAAATAGACTACTTCACCCAACTACTTTCTAAATACATCTGGCTTAAATTATTAACAAATAAGAACAAAAAACTAAGCTGTGGCTACTAAATGTGAATTAGACAGTTGACGTGTCATTACGGAGCATCATATAGGCCTAATTAACAGACTCAATAGAATGTTTAACAAAACCAATTAAATACCAGGCTTGCCAAATGCATTGCCATCACAGAGACGAGGAATTAGGCAATAAAAAAAATGCTAAATCCTTGAGGCTCACACATACATGAACACCCACAAAAACACACAAAAGAACAAAAATGCATTTGTTATAAGTTATGTCAGCCAGCTGGTTATTTCTACTACTAAAATAACAATGTGAAGTCTATAAGTGACAGAGAAGACAAAACATGCATTTATTTAAAGATGTCAGCCAGCCACTTATTTCTACCATTAAAATATCAACGTGAATCTATAAGTGAACTCAATTTTTTTGTCATTACGTAAATGTCACTGTGTTGAGCATACTCGGTTTTTAAAAGGTTTTGATTGTATATTCGGATTCGATCAAGGCTTCGGATGCATTGAAAAATTTCAACTTATGCAACTAGACAGGATGTGACTGTGCGGCCAGATGTCATATATTTTAGTCATAGTGAACTAAGAACGTTTTTTTGGATTTTAAATCCCACATTTATGTAGGCTACCGATTTTAATCAATTTGTTCTCATTGTCAAGGCTATGGATACCTTTCTTTCATTATTTTATTTTTTTAAATTGATGTCCTTATATGCTTTAATGGACACATCATATAACACGGGGGACTCTGACACCACCAGAACAAGCCTCTGTTCTAGTATGCTTGTCAGAGACAGCATAAGGTTGCAAATAAAAAATGTAGTGCATTACAACTGCCACCAGCGAGAGAATTGTAATAGTCCTATCCAGGGGTCTTAAGCAATGAAAAGGCGGCTTTAATTTTGCACTTGCATTATGATCAGGAGAATAGGGCGCATTTTGTATAGTCCAATATTGGCCACTGAATTTCAATCACAGGAAGTGGTAATCCGTTGTGGTGATTGAGATCTGAAAGGAATGCTGTAACATTACTGGGTTTCCTCCAGCAGTCTCTGTAGGCTTCTCTGAATCTGTAGAGCAAAGAATGATCACTTTTATCAGTAAAGGCTGCAGTGTTTGTAGAATTTCATTTTCACCCTCAACCAATTGTAGTGATACAATTAATCACTACTTTGGTTCATTACTGTTTTCCGACAAAACATCCTTTGGTCAACGTTTTCTATCCATGTTTCATCAAAGTCTCCTTACAGAGTTTTTTGTAATCAACTTCTCATTGAATGTAGGCATAGACATGTTTCTCATGGCCTTGCCTTTACTCATTGTGAAATTCTGTGAGTTATTTGTTAAAAAAACATGACTGTAATTCTGGTTGCCTATTATTCATCACAGAGTTGTCCTCATTTTCTGTCTGATTTATGTACATGTTTGTACTATAATGTTCTTCGTTACATAGGCCCACTTTTCACTAAAAAAATATGGTGGCCAAAACAGTGTGACCATTAAATCAAACTTGACCTTGTCTCTCTGAAATTCTGTAGTCTATACCGTAAGCCAGACCTTGAGAGTTAAATAAAGACATTTGAGACATGCCATGCAAATTGATGCATTATTGGCAGTTCCTCGAGAAGCAAGCTTTTTTTTTTTTTTACATTAATATGTCCAGTAAGTACCTTTTCCAACTTCACAAGGTTTATGGACAGAGTAGAGTAGATCTTAGAAGTATCCTCAGGGTATAGGCTGTTGTATTCATTTCTGCAATTGACACATAGCGTCCAAACTGATCAAGAATCCTAGGAGTAATCAGCAACTGAAATTTTTCTTTCACCATAATAATAGAATTGGACATTGATGGATTTACCTTACCCGTTATGTGAAAACTCAGCCATAGAGCTGAGAGAGGTCAGCCTCTGTTCCAGAGATATGATCTTAAAAGCCATGTAACACGAAGACAAGATTAAAATGCAGACTCTGTAGAAGCAGACCAAAACAAGGTTAAAATTAATCTTCTTTCTATAATGCATGTTTATGCCTTTAACTGAATAAAGCAGAAGTAATGAAATATAAGATGAATGACTCACAGAAATAGGTATACCATAAGAAGAACGTTAAGTGAAATAGGTCTCAATGCTTTAACGTCATACACTTTCCATTTGGGTTCTTAAGAATAGACAACAAAAACATTTCTCAGCAAATCATTGCATTTGTGCAACAGTCTAATGTTGTGAGTTGACAGATTTTTTAAAGAAAAGAACGTGTTTTTTTTGTGTGTTTTTTACTGTTTTGGGTACTATACATGTGCAAAGTGTCACAAAGTATAATTTCCAATTATCTTCTTTAAGAGACCTAAAGAAATAAACAAACCTGGCTTTTTCTCATACTCGGGGGAATCTGGAGAGTCTGAGCTACTGCTGTCCCCCATTTCTTGTCTGATCTGAACCACTGGACCATCCAGATCTAACAGATCTGCTGAGAAATTCTGTCAGTTACAAAGACAAGACAACTGTGTGATATTGAATTGGACAATTACCCATGAAATTTTGGAACTCTAGAAAACAAAATCCATACACACTTACCAAGGGAAGCGTGGAAGGTGTCATTCCGTAGTTTCCGTCTGCAGAGGAGCGAATCAGGCTGTTTCCCAGGCACTTATCCTGCAACCAAGTAAATACATGATTATATGATTGCCCTGATTATAGTAACCAAAGATATATAAAACGTATTCTTTAAAAAAAAATCTAAACTATACTGTGTCAGGCACTCACATCCAAATGGAAGCACACTGACATCAAAACCTTGTATGTGGTGTCTCGGGACAGGAATGACACAAAAACATACTGTAAAATAATTAAAATTGCCATTACCGAAAATGTTTTGGTCACTAGCTGTTCAACAATCAAGTGAAATCAATCTTACCCTCTCTTGTGCTTTGGCAATAATCAGTGCATTTGGTACTAGGATGGCAGTTTTTGTTTTCTTTATAACTGTTACAGATGTAACTGGAATGGCAATCTGGAACATAGAAATGAATCAAGTTAGGTTCATTTATAAAAATTGACCATAAATAAACTTTCTGTTTTATTTAAAAACAGAAGTTGGTCAAAGTACTGAACAAAGTGACGTAAAATTAATTCATGTCAAGAACAAAAATAGACTTCAATAAGAGAAAGGTAAAATAAATCCAAAATATCCATAATACCCAAAATCACAATATCCAAATCAAAAAGTACAATATAAAATAAAGACATTAGTAAGCATGTACAACTAAACAAAATACATGAAAATTAAAGACAAATTGTATTAAAAGGAAAACACACAATAAAAGATCAGAGTCTCTGTACAAATATTGAAGCAAAGCAGACTGCCTAAGAAAAAACATGGGTCTTAAGATAGGATTAAAATTGTCAATAGCAGAAGACCTAATGCAAAGGCGGAAACTATTCTAACAACCTTTGGACAACATGTGTTGCTACAGTATTTGTGCATAGCTGTAAAGGGCATTTGTATACCTTGGTGTCTTTGCCAAAGACTTTCGAATGGAAACAGATCCAGTTATCAGACACAAAAAGTCTTCCTTGGTACAGAATATCTTTCTGCAAAGCACAAGTGTAACCTATGGACAAAATACAAGCTGGACATTACATAACTTTACCTGTTTAAAAGCAACCATTTAAAAACACTGCAAATGGTCTGAGTAACATAGAGGGCATAAAAACAAAGCAAGTTTTTCCATTGCCATTAGTTCTTTATTAATAGTAATTTGTGCTTACTCTGTTTTAGCAGCTCATTCTCACTGATGTCTTTAAAAATTTTGTGGTATTGGGTATTTGTCCAAGGAAACTGAAATATCAGATGAGAGTATTTGATTTAAACACAATGAAACAACAAAATGGATTTTATTTAACAACCAGTGCATAAACATACATGTTAAAATAAAATGCATCATAAATATTTCACCAACACTTAGACATGAGGTCACTAACATGGCAGCAGTGGGGCTTCTTCCTTTCAGTTTTTGACTCGGTGTCACTTTGGACATGTGACAATAATGAGGGATCAAATGTTGTGGACCTGTAAAAGAAGGTAAACAGAGAAAATATTTGTATATGTATTATTACAGGGAATATAATATTTTGAAATACACAATACATTACCAATATGAGCCACATTAGACTAAAAACATAAAAATCTTCTTACTTAAAATAGTCATATAGTCATGCAGCGTTTACCTAATTAGTGTTGGTTTTCTTCTCTTTCCTAAGATTTCAGATTGAGTGTCCATTGATACGGGTGCATCTGATTGTATTATTTCTCTCGATTTCTCCTCTCCCTCATTTTCAATATCATGGCTAAGAAGGTAGAGAAAACATAATGACATTGTAACTCTGTATTAAGTACTTTTAGCCCTTGATATGCAAAATATATGCATGATGAAAAGGTAATAAATATTTCCCATAATGAAATGGAGTTTGAAAAGGGAAAAAAATCATATTCTTCTATCAAGTGACAGCTTGCAATGGAAAGCTGAAATGGAAAAATCTGTGTATATGATTTTAATTGGGGTCAAACATACAAAAGTACTCTGGACTTTTTTCAAATTCAGTGTTTGTAGGCCTTATGGTCTCTGCTCCTCATTGCACGGAGATTCTGAAAAATAAGATAAATCCTAACAAAGACAACAGGGTTCCCAGCACTAGGTGCTTGAAACTTAAAATCTAAATTCTACTTTAACGCCCAGTTTAATGCCTGTCTTTCAAGCGTATTAATATTCTGCCTCTGACACAAGCCAAAATTTGCCCACAGACACAATACAAAGTTTGCAGTGTGGGCTGTTCTTCTGCTTGTGCTCTTTGCACACTAGCTACAAGACATTTTAGCAGCAAGACATTAACATTATTCACTCATATTGTATTGCTTATCGTTTAATGTTACATTGGTTTTGCTATGTGGAATTATTTAATTCTGCATTATGACACATGTAAAGAGGACACATTATATGAACTCACCATTGTAATACATGCTCAGTCTGTTGACTGGGTAAAACAGAACACGTTGGTCTGATTGCATTGGTTATGCTGCTGAGGACCAAGTCGTCACAGCTAAAAGGTTTCTCCATCAAAAGTATGAAATGATTCTTCTGACTTGATAAAGTGGTTTGCATAGACCCATCTGTGTTTTCTGATTTTAGTCAGTGGGGAGGTCTCTGACCCACAAAGGGTAAGTTAATAAGTGATTTGCTTGCTTCTCTAAAACTACAAACACTGATGTGGCTACTGTGGGTAAAGGTTACAATTCTGCTGAGAATTCTTGCGTTTTAAAATTCTCAATTATGCTATAGCATACAGTATGAGGTTACATTGGTAGAGCACAAATTTCCACAGTAATATAGACCTTCATTATATACAATACTGTATATAATATATACATACAATATACAGTATATAGTTATCAAATGCCATTTCATGAATCAAGTGCAAAAAATATATGGAAATAGGGCTTCAAGAGTTCTCTGTAACACATACAGTAGGTTGATCTGAAAGTCTACAGCGGATTAGGCATTAGATGTCACAACTAAATTTGCTTTATTTCCCATTGTACATATTGTGGACAGCACATACACTACCAGTCAAAGGTTTGGACACACCTGCTCATAGAAGGGTTTTCTTCATTTTGAGTTATTTCTACTAGTTTATAATAATAATGAAGACATGAACACTATGAAATAACACATATGAAATTATGCAGTGACCAAGAAAGGTGTTAAACAAATCAAAACTATTTTATATTTAAAATTCTTAACAGTATTAATGATGAAGCTCTGCACACTCTCACCATCTTCTCAACCAGCTTCATGAGGGAATTTCACCTCAGGAGGCTTTTCTCAAACTTCCCAAATAGGCTGAGCGACTTGTTGGCTGCTTCTTCTAAGTTCTAAATGAAAACTTGTTTGTGGAAACAAATACAGTTTAAGTAAAAACTACTTTTTAAAAATACATTTTGATTCAGAAATAAATGTATACATGGACATTAACCTCATTATTTACATTTGTCTTAATAAGCCTTTATCAAAATGTCTTTAAGACAATGAAAAATATATATTCAATCTAGTGTGTCCAAACTGGTAGTGTAAAATTCTTCTCACGATCCAACCTCAGATTTTTTTGTATACAGACATTTAAATCTGCATTCAGATAGAAGAAGAGTCCCAGCAAATATATGCCCACCTGCAACATTTAGTAGATAGCAGGTAGATGATGTGTACAGACTCATTATTCTTATACTAATATTATTATCATTATACTAATACATTATTTATCCAAAAGCACTTGAACATTGATACAGATGCAAACTCAGCACTCTCCGTTATATCTATCTAGGTTTGTTTGTTTTTGCCGTGCTGAGGTGATCAATAACCCATGTACCTCATGGTTATGAGTATTACCCTATTATTGTTATTGTGTATTAGCATTATTATTGCAAGCTAGCCTTCTTCAGCATATAAGATTGTATTAATTCATAGTTTTTTCCTGAGTTTTAGCACTCGAGTTGTTTGTTTGTGGATCTCTGTGTCTTTGTGTTTTCACTGGTTTCTGGTCACTTGGTGGAAACTTTCCGCACTTGTATCAATGTCAGCTCCTCTAACAGATGTGCTCTTGAATTGTATTTTGCCTTACTTGTTAAATAAAATTAATAAATGCCTTTTAAGTGTTCTTGTCTATATAACACTTTATATTACAGTGCCCTTATCCCAGTGTAAGAACCAGTGTACCTACGATGTACCAATGCATGAATAAAGGGTGGTTACAATGTATTGAATATGGATATATATATATAAACTTTAAGATACAAGTAGCGTATCTCTTTCACGCATTCACTGTTTCTGTCAAATGGCACACAGTATATTTGCATATTAGTTCAAGTTCAAGTTGGTTTTTATTGTCATTTCTCCATATACATGTGGTTTCTACAGGACCATGGTGCAACACGCAACAATACAGCAGCACGCTATACAGGACTACATAAAGTGCAAATACACGACAGTGAGGACGAGTGGAAATTTACACTATACAATAAATACACAGAACAATAAATACACAGGACAATAAATACGGTGGGGCAGTAAATACACAGAACAATAAATACACGGAACAATAAATTCTGTATATTATTTAATCAAGTTAGTTTTTTTTTATTACGTAGTTTTTTTCATTTGTAAACGTACATCGTTGTGTATAATGGAAGTCTGTCTCACCCAAAACATTTTTTTAATAACTCTTCATATAGTTGCTTTAAACAACATCGTTAAGCACCGTAACCTCAATTTTAACACATCATCCATATTTAAGGTCTACTTTTCCACTACAACTCCCACCTTTAAACTTTAGAAGGGTGTGGCCTGAGGGCGGGGCCTATGGAGGCGGAGTGACACCAAACTGTGCTAATGCCTCATTCACGTCATGGAGGAGAATTCTGGAAAGACGGGAAAACTTCCCGTTATTCCGACTTGACAGTGTTGTCACTTCGTTTACTAAATAAAAATGTTGGTTGCGAGCGTAATGCATATAGCTGTGTTCATGTTAAACATTAGCACGTCTCTTCCTAATCTTTAACAGAACTGAAATATAAACTAAAATTCCTATTTTAAGGCTTTATTTCCTCGGACAAACATGTTCATGTAGTCAGTTGCCTCACTTCCTGGTTTGATCAGAGAAATCATAGGGCTTTCAAGAAGTTCCCAAAATTCCAACTTGGAATTCTGTCTATATCTATATATATATATATATATATATATATATATAGATTAAATTGCACTAAATTGATTTAATAAAAGTCAGATATTTAGAAACGTCATATTCGTTTGCTGTCGTTTCCTTAAGTGTCTGTGTTCGTGCTTTACAGCTGATAGCGTTCATTACGTGTGTGTGCTGTGTGTCAATCTCTCACATTATTAACTCTCAGATCTGTGCAATGAAGCATGTTTTGTACAGACTAAGCCACTTTAAAATAGGAATAAACCACTTTACACCATTTCCTGACCTTTTAAACACTTCATTTGCTTATGTACATATGCTTGGAGCATGTTTTGCATGGAATAAACCACTTCATTTCCTGACCTTTAATCGCCAGGTCCAGGTACATTTACATTTTGTGATACATTCATTAAAGATGACCAAAAAAGTCCTATAGTGTTATGTTATTCTATTAAACACTGTAAACATGACTACCTGGACTTCTGTAGTGCTCGAATCAAACACTAATGCTCACGTCATTGAACGTAGCGTCCTTTTGATGGCTCTATGTAGAACAGGCTGGGACAGTCGAGTGCAAAAATGTTCTAGCAAATCATCCGGGTATTTATAGTGCACATGAGTTTCCCAAGTGCGATTTAAGACATAGCTAATGTAAAATTAATTTCAATCTAATTTCTAAATGCTAAATAGCGTGTACACCGCAGGCAGGACCAGGCTTGATCCCCCACAGCTGCACTTCCTCAAACCCTCCTGGCTTGCAGCTCGTGAAGACGAGGATAAGAACCCTGAGAAGAAGACAGAGAGACGACGGATGAGCTAGTGCACATCAAACATGGAGCTTAATCCCCCTCTCTCTGTTCGTTCTTTGCAGATTCTCCTGAGGACGCTAGGCCTCCAGCTCGGCGCTGAGAAGGCTCTCAGTACAGCGTCACCTCTGTTACCGGGAGGAAACTGTTCCCACTCACCTGTAATAACCCCCCAGGCTCTGAGGCTCAGCTAGCCATCAGCGTCTGAGTACTCGTGTTCATGCTACGCACCACTGCAGTCATTCTAACGATTGAGTCCCCCCTCCCCCGCCCTACTATGACTTGAAACTACGACATAGGAGGACCAAGTCTGACTCCACTCACTGTAATTACGACACAGTATGATCAGATCTGACTCCACCCACTAATGCTGGATCAGGTTTGACTGCACCCACTGAAACTATGACATGGGAGAAGCTGGATGTGGTCTGACTCCACCCACTGCCTCTGAAACAGGTCTGACTCCACCCATTGTGCTGCATCAGGTATGCATTGTGTTTATAATCAGAGGTGTGTTGACCTGTATGACTAACGGCAACAAAGCGGCATTAAAGTTTAACGTGGCGCCGTTTTGCAGTGACACGGTGTACATTACCGGGTGCAGTGTAGCGAGTCGGGCGTGTGTGCAATGGAGCGTGCGATGCTCCTGTTTTGGTGCAGCTTGCATAATTTATGGCACGATTGAAGACCAAAGGTGTTCAGGGAAAGCTGCAGGAGAATTGTGGTGTGTGTGTGTGTATGGCTTTTGTTTATTTATTCATTTGCCTACTGGAAGGTTTATCCATGTCTGGACCTCCCGCTAGGTAGGAGATGTGCTCGTGTGGGAGGTGTGTGTGTGTGTGTGTGTGTGATATGAAGAAACAACAGAACGTGGAAATCATTGGAAGCCACAGCACAGGGGCTTTTGCTGTGAAAAAAAAGAAGTTATTTTAATTCATTGTAGATTAGATTTACTAATAGGATTGAAATGACAGAACAATGCAAAAATGCGATCTTTTCCAATCAGATCTGAGCCTGGCTTTTTTTCTCGCCTTCTTGCCCTGATTAACCAATTAACTTCAAAACATGTCAGATATAATTCCAAGTGTCTGAATGTAGACAATGTTGATGGTACGTGTAGGATATGGATATGCTTGCTGAGTGAACACTCGAAAATACATCAATGTACAACTGACTTTTGAAACATTTTGTGATTTTGTATCTTTCCTGCAAGCTACCTTTATACTTTCTTGGCAGTCAGGTAAGTAGCTAGGTAGTCTAAGCATGTGGTATGAGGACTAGCCATGCACGTGGTGGGCGTTGGGCATCACTGATGGTAGCTGAAATTATAGTTACACCAAGAGGCTAAATAGCTAGCTTGGTAGTTAGGTAATCAATTTGGCATGGCTGCTTAATGAACCAGTACCCTCTTTGTTTGAGGAAATGTCTGGATGTGTGCACCATATTCTTGCTCAACAATGTTATTAATTACAGGAGACAATGAAATAAACCACTGGTCCTGTCTGAGATTCTATCGAGATAAAGCGTGGACTATGTTTTTAAGGGAGTTGAAGGGGCAATTCCTAGTTTCGAGAGGGATACCTCTGAAGACTGGCGCAGAGTCGGCAACTTTGGTTACGGGCAAGTTGTTTGAGGGTATTTGAGAATATTTACACAAGGCAAAAGCTCCACCCACTCGTGCCAGAAGCCAATTTGATGCCAGTTTGTTTGTGTCACATTGCGCCAGTCTCAACTCCTGATTATCCCTGGCAATCTTCGGAGGCATTGTTGCACAAATAATTACAATTGTGCAAACCTTCCATGTTCGTCATATCCAGTGGCTGGTGTTATAAATAGAAGAAAAGGTTAAGGTGTAGTGTCCTGAGACTCAAAAATGGCCAATCTGGTAAGGCCATGGGGTTAGCACATTTTGCTCTGCCGTCTTCCTTTGACTGCTGGATGATAATGTTGACAACCAGGTTAGTTTGCCAGCTTTGAGCAAAAAACGTCTTCCTTTCACCCCCGTAATGATCTTCAGGAGTTTCTTCATCATCTGAGGATGAGCCCTGATGCTCAGAATTGCTCCTCTCATCATCCTTTTCTTCAGATATCTCCTCTCTTTCATTAGCCTCTTATTCCTTGAACCGTGCATTCATCAGAGAAAGGAATGGGGTTTTTGACACGTGCAGCATTTTATGACATTATGACCCTGCCCCTTTTCTGCAGCTCTATTCTTTGGGAGAATATCGTTTTCTGGTGGGAAACATCCATTTTTGTCTGTTTTGTTGCCCCTCCTCCACACTGGCTCACAAGACAAAAAATATCAAGAGCACCATGTTTATTTTTAACAATGACTTCTAAGTGCAAAACATTATTTGTATTTACTGACTGACTTTGTAACTAGTGAGTCAAAAATGACCTGAGGATAATCGAATGTGGGT
>JAOUQW010000029.1:1289352-1304336 GCA_028565825.1 Olivaichthys viedmensis | reverse complement strand
CACGATTGGCTGATTAGATAATTGCATGAATGAGAAGGTGTACAGGTTCCTAATAAAGTGCTCAGTGAGTGTATATACAAATAAGCATGCTTTCCTTGCATGCCAATATAAAGCAAGATTGCTCTATTTAAATCTTTTTGCCTTGCTATTCTTTGCAACATGTTCAAAAGAAACACTAATAAAGTGTGACAAGCTTTCTTAAATGAACATATGGTTATACAGTTATTAAATTAGTTTTTTTTTACCAATAAGTTAGATGTAAATTATGTCATTGTTGACAATTAAAAACGCAAACAAGCATGCAACAGGACAACAAAGCAATGTGTTTTTCTTTAATAATTATTCATAGTTGCTCAGACACATGTATATACAAATACAGACCTTTTTTTATTATTATTATTTTTTGTTTCAAAATTCTGTTCCTGTTTGTACAGTGGTGAAAGCAGATCAAACACAGGACCAAGAGATGTAAAGGAAAAATGAGAATAAAAAATAAAATAAAATAAAATCAACAGGGGGATGACAAACACAGGGGTACATGGGCCTGGTGAAATATATGTACAAATGAGCTATACCCAGTATATGAGAAACAGGGTAAGGGTTGAGGAACAAATTAAAATACGACCTAAAAAACACAACAGAGATGCCAATGACTGGATGATACAAATACTGGTCTTGGCATTTTAAAGGATTTAAGGACTACGGCAGGGAAGGCCACCTCATTGCCAACCAGAAGTGGCTGCATCTCACAAAGAGGGAAAAAAATAGGGCAAGCTTTGTGTTATAGTGTAATAACATAACTTCCATGGTATGAATAAATGGAGGACAGATTCTCCTTATTAGGAGAGAACAGAAAACAAAAAATTGAAGCTGCCACTCTATAACAATGCTATATACTATCATCCTTCCTTGTACGGGCAGCTTGGGTAAAACTACTCATCTACTCTGTGCAATGTTCCCATTTCAATAGAACTATGACACACATGGTAACAGTCATGTGCAGTAAAGCTTTGACAGTAACACTTTTTATGTCACTGTGATTAAAACAAACAGAGAAAAAAAAAAAAACACTTTATCCAACATGTTTTTCATTCTCAAGTCCATGCACATGCCACATAATGAAACTGGCAAGTTCCTTCATGAAAAGAAAAAAAACCCACCAATGGTTCATGGTTTCCAACTTGCTGCAAAAGAAATGCTTCCATACAACAAAACCCTCAAACACTGAATCGAATTCCGTAAAATCTGCCACTGCTGACTGAATCTTCAAAGCAATGTTGATGGTGGGAGGAGATCTGAAATAGAGTCATGTGAAAGATGAGGAGCTCCTAATGCCAGTTGGTTTCCCTCCACAGATCTTAGTTGGTCATGAACTGGCTGCATTGGCTTCTGAAGATCACGGTTAAGATTAGGTGTATGCTCACTTCACTTCTCCAGAAATCTTTTTTTTTTACGCTTTATTATTAGAATTTTTTTTAGAAAAGGTTTCATCAAATTAATACCTCAATATTAAACACTATATACAACAGCTTTTGCATATCAATAATAATAATAATAATAATAATAATAATAATAATAATAAATTGTTGTGGTCGGTGATGTTTTTTGTAGTTGTTTAATGACCAAGTTCTAGTCTTACACTACATGTTATATTGTTGACTACTTTAGATACACAGTATCCATTTAATTGCGCCCTATTTTATGGTTCAATGTGTGTACAAAGTATGATAACAATGGTTAGATTTCCAATCAAGAGTATAAATGATAGGAATACAAATACTATTGAGTTCCAAAGGCTTCCATCGTTTTGGAAACTAAGCACATGGGGTAGCATTTTCCCCTCATCTGAATGATTTTAACAACTTAAGTGGGTTGTTCTCCAGAAATAGTTGTGTTATCATTCTAACAGGAATGCACCTCCTCTCCTGTATTCCAGAAAGGAAATGTTGAGGGATAAAAACAGGCCTAATGAGAATTGAAAAGGCAAAAACAATTATACAATATCAGACCATTTCAAAAAGTTCCCACCATTGTTTATTGTGCCAACTACTCAATTCCCCGTGCCCTCACCACAACAACTTCTGAGCTCTTGCTTTTACTCACATCACACAGAACACTCTGACCGCAAGGTCAAAAAATAAGAAAAGGAAAAGTGAAATCTGAGCCATCTCAGCAGTGCCCATGCAGTTATCCTTCTATTTTTAATACCACAAATACAAACAGCACAGACTCTGCATGCCAGCCATATTGAAACCTCATTAAAGAGTCACTTAAACTGGAAATTGTAGGAGGTGTAACTGGGCACGCTCTGGCCTTGCTCAAACCTGAGCCTACTTGTTCTAGGCCTGACAAAGCACATTTCATAGCTAAGCCTGCCATGCAAAGGCAAAGAGCAGGCTGACAAGAAATTTAGTTGAGTGTCATTGTTTGTTAATGTTGTATAAGAATACGTGGGCACTTTACATGGGTTAATGGACATTTCAATGCACAGTGGTTGGAAAAAAGAAAGAAAGCCTTTTTTAGTTTTAAATACTGTTTTTTCTAGCTCTTGATCTTTGCAAAAGCTAACTGTAAGAGATGCTCATATTTCCATCCAGAAAATTAAGGGGTAATAATAAAAAACATGTGCAGTCCCTTGTGGTGCTGTATATACAGAGCCGCACATACACAGTCATTATGACCAAGGGTTTCTATGATTTGTTAATGTTGCTATTTCATATCAATAGATAAAAGCCAATAGGAAAAATAGAGTTATTTATGCTGCAGTAGGTTTATCCTACAAAATACAAAAGCACTGTTTTAATGTTGTGGTCTACTAAGACAAGTCCCTTGTTTGCAGAGAATAAATACTTCCCCCTTCCTTTTCAATCAAACCTTATGTCAATTAACAAACACACACAGCCATGGGGTTTTTTGGGGGGTTTTTTTTTAGTGGACTCTTCAGACTTTTGGCCGTCTGGATATACACAATTTTAGTCAGATTTAGAATTTGACAATCTGTTGATCCTTGCAAATTTGTATGGGGTATGAACAAAAAAGTCAAAAGGAACAAAATGGCAAATAGTCCTTTTATGTCTCATAAATCTGTACCAGGGAACATATTTTTATGTAGACATTAATACATGTTTATTTTAATTAAAAACCATTTAAAACCAAAGTTTTTTAAACTTGGGTACTTGGCATGGATCCCCAGTGACCAGAAGTCACAACATGATTGAGTTCTCCGCTGATTCTCTAAAGGCCAGATTTGCTTTTCCCCCTTACACTCCTAATCAATCTTTTCTTCTTGATAAAGGATCACTTAAATATTTGGAAAAAAGGGCCAAAAGTAGTGCTCCTGGAGAGTCTCAGAGGCATCCTGTGGCCTGGAGCCCTTGCCTGTGCAAGCCTTCTGGCCTCTTGGGCAAAGAGCAGTGGGGGCTATTGGGACTCGTCTGGAAGGACCTATGGGGCTATAAGGTGAGAAGTGCAGAGATGCTGAACAGCAAAAAAGCCATCAGTGAACGTGCCATCAGGGGCCGATGCCCTAAATTTGTTGCGTCGCTCCGAGATGGCTCGGCCGATTCGTGGCTGGTGTCATCTGGAGGTGGAAAGGAGAGGGAGAGATTTGCTTAGCTCCATGCTAGAAAAAAACCCTAAAAACTAATGCAATAAAATAGTTAGGATTTTGCATGCTGTCACATTTGGTTTGGATTTTTTTTTTTGCAAAGCTACAACAATTGAGGCAGAATCTTTGGCTCTTTATGAACTGTTATGTTTTGTTCACTACTTAGCAGTGGATGTCCCACTGACCATGTCTCTATAGCAGCAAAGTTGTAAAAAATACCCAGTCTATCTCATCTTCATCTTAGTTATTTATAGGAGAAACAATATTTATGGAAATAGAGACATAAAACCCCCTATCATGCCTGGTTATCCTCCTGATGGCAAGTGTGTTCACAAGTGTGAGTGCAAGTAACAGCTGGTGATAAATTGCAATATAATGGTGATTTGCAGTATTTGCAAAGGCCAGTCATTTCTTAACACATGTATTTCACCTTGTTTAATGTGACCTTAGTTATGTAAACATGATTTTTAAGAAATACTTTGCATCAAGTTTCCTGTTGGAAAAATAGCATTGTTTCAAATTTAGTAAAAAATAAAAAATGGGTCATGTTGGAGCAGAACATAAGGGTTAATCTTGATCATTATATGTTCTAAACCATGTTCTTCAGCTCAGGAAGATTAATAAAAAAACTGAATTATTATCAACTATAATTATCAATTATTATCAATTATATCAACAGATGTGGAACACAAAGAGACAGATAAATATGCTTGTGCAGATGGAGAAGTTTGCTGTCTGGTACACTTGGGAGAGCATCAGACAGGCAGGCATGCATGCAAACAGCTCTTCCACACAGTCCCTAGGTACCTGGACTAATAAATCAATGCCTTCATGCTGTCACACACAAAGGGGACATGTGTATTTGGGCAAAAGTGCATTATAAAAACCCTGTTCGGCTAGCAAGTTACACTGCTGTCATCAATCTCGTTGCAGTACTAATACCCAAACTTTAGTACAGGACTTTTTATATCTACACACACGAGTGCTATGAAATCTGTTAAATCAGTTTCACTTACTACAAAGGAGGAAAGGAGAAAAATGTCAACAGATGCATATTCATGCACATGGTTAAAGTTACTACATGTCCCTAGTGAAATTCAAGCAAATGAAAAGCAAGAAAGAAAGGAAAATCTTTTTTATTTTTTACCAACACAGATGAAACATATTAACAAAACTGAAATGCTTGCTAAAATCTTTAAAGATGAGTTGTTTTTTTATTTTGTTTTTGAGGGAGTCAGAAGGCCAGTAATTAGCAAACTTATGTATGCATGTGCGTATGTATGTATGTGTGCATGTATGTATGCCTTTATTTATTTATTTATTTGTAAATGTACCTGAAAGTTATTAAAGTGTAATATGGTATTTTACATTCTGCTACTTATAATGGTTTACAGTCTCATGTAATTTGCTCAGCTTTTTTCAGTTTATCCCGATGTTTACAGTTTACAGTTCCAGTAAGGCTTGTTATTTTCCTGAAACAGTATTTTTACACAATGATCTTCCTTACACCTGTTGAACTTTTTTGTACGATGCAGTCCTCTGTACAGAGCACTTGTATTGTCTTGTATGTTGTAACATGATCCTGGAGACAATATTTTGACTTGATGTAACAATATAATTTACTTATCTTGATGTTATTAACAGCATGCATCAGTTACATGCATGTAACATTCAGTTCCCTGAAGTCCTGGAAGACTAGCGTCAAAATCAGCAATGCAAGCAACTATCACAAAACAGCAGAAGGGGCCACTTAAGCGGTACATTAAAATTCGAAAACGATTTATTTAAGAGGGTTAGGGTTAGGGTAAAAATAATAATTAAGGGGTGTGTTAGCAGAGACACGAGGACAAAGACATAGATCAATCAAACAGAAAGAGAATTCAAGGCATACTAACCTCTTGGTTCTAATGAATTGTCTACTTTGTCATTAACGTCAAACACTCGATCATGAACGCCTATGATTTTCACACAGCTGTCTAGAAAACAGAAGAAGTAAGAAAGATATTATGAAAGCCAAACAGGTTAGCAACCCCAAGATGCCCCTCCCAGCCCACCACAGAAAAGCTCATGAAAAAATAAAACAGAGATGCAACCGACTGCCATTATGTAAAAAATAGGAATGTAATATAAACAAGAAGCTACTGCCATAAAATGCATTTAGTGAATCATGTAACTGACGTAATTAATAGCACTTACTTGCTGGTCTGACAAAAACCTTCAGCTTAAGACAACCTTTTCTCCCAGTCTCTGTAACCATGGATGCTGCAATACAGAAATAATTAAAAACAAATTATTCAATTCAGTTAAATTTGGTTTAATTCAATTTCATACTCTCAATTAAATTCAGCTTGGTTCAGTTTTCCTCAATTCAGAGAAATGATTATGACACAGAAATTTTAATGTAGTTTTCAACAGGAAAATCACATTAAAAAAATTACATAACTTAACTAGAATAAGACACAGTGCAGTGTCTGCAGTACAAACATTGCTTCAAATCTGAAAATCAAAGTGTGAATGTCATATCAGTTCCCCCTTTCAATCTTAAACAATGACACCACACCATCCCACAGGTCATTCCTCCTTCATGTGAGCATAGTTTGTGGTCTCACTCAGGAAATTGTTCCTGCAGACGGAAAATGGGATATCGTGCTGTCATTTGTGATCCGCCACCACTAATGGTGTTTTGCATTATCACAATAATGGGGGGCCTGAGGCCAAACTGAAGGATCTAATCAAAGGGTCTATAGTGTTTAAGAGGAATCCAGATGATCAGCAGGTCACAAGAGAAAATTCTAATTATGTAAAATGGTCTGGACAAGGTTTATAGGGCAAAATCCTTGTTACCATTACAGTTTTCTCTACAAATACAAACCAATTTATAAGTTAATACTTCCTACAACTTAAACAGAAATATATCACATGTCCAAAAGTGTTAAAGTGCTTTATTTCACTGGCTATAACCAACAAACATACAAATAAAATGCACATGGGCGTTCCACAAATTTCTCGGCCCTGTGCAAGTGCAGTCTTAATAAGCACCATTTCTAACTCTTGCAAATGCAAACTAGTTTAGGCTCCTTGAGGGTCCTGTCCACTTATGGGCCCTGGGTTGTCAGTTCCACTATTCCCCCCGCAGTCACACCAGTGAGATTTGTGAGCTGTGATTGCGTGCGCAAATTCTTATGACTGAAGGGCAAGTATTAAATTTGCGGAAGCCTGTTTCAGATGGTTGAAGACAAAATGATACCATTTACTAAGTCTGGATAATGAGTAAGTTTATCTAAATTATGCCTTAGTGTCTAAAAACTATCAACGTTTCTCAAAATGATGACTTATTATTGCCGCTATAAAGTTGGTTTCATATTATTTACCACACGTTCGCATCTCCGATGTCAACAGCATTTAAAGTGCCTTTGAAAAGGTTTTCATTCACATATACGTTATTAACTAAATGCACACTCATGTGTACAATTTTTTATTTAACATTCATATTGTATTTTGAACAGTTCTTCACTTTACTCTTTGAGATCTGAACTTGCTGCAGCTATTGAAAACAATTAACACACTAATTTACATATTGTCTTCTACCCCTACTTTGCATTCGGGCAATTATTCTTTGTAAATCACCTGCAACACACCCACTAACTGCGGGCACAATTTATCCGATTGCACCCGCAAATTAGTACTTGTTATTTGGGATCTTAGTAAATCAGGGCCAAAATGCATATACATTTATGCCCATATTTACTTGTCTTTATTTCAACATGGATTCTCAGATTCAGGTTATATGCCACACAGACTTAAACAAGCCCACTAGCATGTCAAATTGCTCTTGTTATCTTCCAGTGTCTGGTAAGAACACAAAAAGATGCTCTCTCAATGAAAAGAAGACACACAAGCAAATTTCAGAGCTCGACCCCTCTTGCTTCTAGTCCACGAGCACCACAATAACAAACTTCCAGTGGGGGATTTGAAGTAAAAGCATTCTAATCACAGTGACCTTTTATTTAGTATTATGAATGCAACAGGCAAATGCAAACACATTAAAAATGCAGCTGGTGGCTACCTTAATTTGTCCTCATTCATAAAGAGTCCAGTCTGATAGCATCCTGAAAGATGGAGATAATTTTCTCTTCTTGTGTCCCTGTTTAACCCCTTCTGTCTCTCTGAATCATTCTGTGGTTGAAAATGGGGGTGTAGTAGAGTGTGTGTGAGAAAGAGAGAAACAGAGAGAGAGAGAGGTTTTTCTAGGTGTCTTGAAGGTTTATAGGCGTGACTGCATTTTAGGTTACAGGTTATGCCAGAAAGTGCTCAGATGATATTCTGCTCACAGCTTCTACTGTGTGTGAATGTGTGTGAGAAAGGAACTGTGACAGAGAGAGACAGAGGCAGAACCACACCAAGACAAAGAGGGAAAGAGCTAGAGAGGCAGATGCACATTAATGAACTCTGGCCCTAACATACACACTCATCACTGTTCTACAGATGCTTCATCTACAGCAGCCAAGCTAGACCCACTCAACACATACGATTCATTCAGTCTGATAGCATATAATAAGAAATTCATATTTGGATCAGCACAGACACAAAAGAGTCAAGATCCAAATTATAATAATAAAGTCTCAGTAATACACAAAAAACAATTTCTCATGTCTGTTGACATGTCAATTACAATCAGCAGTAGTGGTGTAATTATTCAATGATTTAAATGCACTGGTCTCAATATTTATAATACGGCTACAACAGCGAGTATTGGGAATGTAATTATGACTGAACCAATACTGGCATTTCGGATTTATTTTGTATAACTATTATACTATTGTATTATTTATTAATAATACAATAAATACATGCATTAATGCATTTATTAATGTTATAATATGAATTTCCTTTTTCACTCAGCATGGTTCTCTCGCTCTCTTTCTCTTCCACCTCCCTGCTTCTCTGTGCCTGTCAGTCCTAATGAAGGAAGTGTAGCTTCCCACTCCTTAAAGCTAACACTATTTTTCATTTAAATAAAAACCGTTTGCACAATACTTAATCACATTGTATCACAACTTTTTACACCACAATGCATCCCCTTAAAACAGCTATAAAATATATTGCATTGGGTTGTTGGCTGCTTTAAATTTATTTCATACATCAGATCGTCGATTATGTATCAAGATGTGTAGTCTCTATTAAATCAGCTAATCTGGTATCTGGAGAAAACACATTTCTTTGTTTTTAATTTAAAAAGCTACCTAAAACCCATTATGGATGTTAATAAAGGGCATTAATACCCTGCTAGACATAATAGAAGAAAACAGAAGTAGGCTAAAAAACTATTCTGAAGCTAAATATAATAATTCTTTTTGCAAATATATAATTGTTCAGACATTTACTATGCAAGAGAATACCTCTAAAAAGTATATTATACATACACATAAGACAACTGCAGTAAGAACGATTAAAGTGTGATATTTGAGAAGGTGCTCAAATGTGTGTAAAAACAGTGTGTCCAGCTGCTCTTTAATTACTATTCAGTGGCTTTTATCTGTGTTCATCTGGAGGAGAGGATGGTTTGACTGAACATGCTCTTTCAACATGCAGAACTATGTATGGTATTAAACTCTGCCTATTTAAACTTGCACATGTGTAACTTAATTACTTGGCTTACGATTTTGTCCAAAGTGACTTATAAATGCGGCTAATTCCAATCCAAGAGCCTTGCTTAAGGGTCCAATAGTGTTTTTTGGCAGTGCTGGGATTTAAACTCACAATCTTCTTGTCACTTGCACTAAACCTCATTCTTGACACTCTAGAATCTGAACGAGGTTCAATATTAAACTCCGCAGTTCAGGAGTTTCCCCACAATGCTCCAATACCACTTCCCCTCTTCTAACACTTTCTGAAATGAAAATAAATGCAGAAGCCAGGAAAAAACATTCTGCCAAGATTCTATGTTTAGATATACAGCACAGAGACTAATGGATAGTAAAAGAATGCACACAAAAATGTGTGGGATAAGAGAGTCAGCAATAGAAAAAGGAATTCTCCCTTGAATATCAGATATATCAATTATTTGGTACTGCTGCCTTAAATGAGTGTGTGAGAGCAGAAAAAAATGTACTGGCAAAGCAAAAGTGGCCTCCTATCTGTGGACTATTGTTCTTACACACTCCCATTCAGAAAGAAGTATTATTTAATTCAGAATGTGTAACATCTTGTTAAAAATGTTAACATCTCAGAAAGCCTGCATTGTCTTTTCTCCAAAAGTAATCACATTTTAAACATAGTAGCACTGTGTGTTGAGCAGAACTGTGATGATTATCAGGCACACACACACCACTGATTAAAATTAAGCTTTAATTGAATGAATGAAATGCTGTATCTTAGCAGCCAACAAAACTTAACAGCTTCTGTTTTGTGCATGGACAATCTTTTGCGTGCTCACAGGCATTAGTTTGTTGACATTTGCAGTAAAACCTTGTCTGGTAAGAGCTGTCCAGGAAGGACAAATTGCTGCTACTTAACTCCTTAAAGTCTCAGCTTATTATTCATTCATTCATCTTAAAGCATATTCTTCAGTAACAGCAATTAGTTTATTTAGTAAGTACAGTGAAAATAGGAAAGGTATGTAGTTAAGAGAGTGAGAAATGTAAGTCTGGACCCCCAACGGGTCCTAGGAGTTTAAGGGGTTAATTCTAAAGTCAGCTTAGAGTATAAGGATTTACATAATGGCCATGTGCAGCTCTTCTCAGGACCTCCAGTCTCCGCTGCACCAGTGGACTTGAACAGTAGATGAATTATATTCTTAGATTTTTATATCAGATTCCATAATATACAAATAGCCCTGACACTTTATTTCTGTATATCATCTGCATTGCATTTTAACTGGAATGTTGCAGTCCTGTTGTTGACTGCCTCACATTTCTTTATTAATTGTGTTGTTCTTGGTCTCCTGTACTAATGTTATTCTGCTCCTCTAGTTATGTAACCGTGTACATGTTGAACTATCCAACAAAGCACTTTGTTATAATCTACACTTGTGTATAATAATAATGACAATAAAGCTGAATTGTACTAAATTGAATTGCGTGAGGAAGCGATGAGGACATGGGCGCTTTTTTAAGCTTCTCGATGTGACACACTGTGGGAATGGAAGACAGCAGGAACAAAGGAGGTGGCGCAACCAAGAGTAACAGGACAATATAGGAGGAAAAAAAGTGGAAAGAATGGTTCCATTCATCAAAACGATTATGCTGCTTGTCATTTGTGCTGCCAAATTAGTCTGGAGCACTGATGAAAAGAGATTGGATTTCAAGGAAACGCATGAAGAACGTGAGCCATAGGCTCGACCCCCGTCCATCCCTGTACAAAAATAAAAATAACTAAAAGCCCACGCTTAACAGATACACATCTTCATTGACCCGTGCAAAGTTCTGTGTTGCAATGCCAACTCTCACACAAATATTGTCAATCAAATATGAAGACCTCCACCAACACCGAGGACAGTATACACATTTCTAATGCTATTCACACCACAGAAAATGTGATTCACTATTTTTCTAACTCTCTTGTAGAAGCTCCTTTAATATTGAATTTACAGACCTTTTGAGATTAAAATTATCTTCAGATTCACAATATTAGAAAAAGATGCTGCTTCAAGTATTTCGTGGTGGGGGGTTTACATGAGACGTCAATGTGCCCCGACCTTTGAACCCGAAGGCTCGCGCCCAGACTTCGTCCCACACAAACACATACACACACACATAGCCATTACTCTCACACAGCTAATACGCCATTCTGTTGAATTGCTTGCAGATGTGAATAGCTTCCTGTGTTTTCTTCAGGGCTGTTAGCATCTATACCCTCTCTTTTCAAACCTGTACAGAACGGAGAACCAGGAGAAAAATGAAAAAGGTAGAAAGAAAAGAAAATACTGTTTGTCCTGGATTAGAAATCACTTTGTCTCCTCTAGCTCAGCATCCTGATGGACAATTTAACTTCTCTAGACCGACAGTCATGGCTAACACACACACAAAAAAAAGAATAATAGCCTCAATTTGATTCCAGCCCTGGCTCTGCTTTCCTTGATCAACCTGGTTGTGCTGGGGAAGACAGCAGAACTCTGTCTCCTATCCCTAAACCTATCAAAAAGACCACAAATCAAGCTTACCCCTGCTAAACCCAGGGAGAACACAAAAAATTACCTATTTTTCCATCTGGAAAACCACAATTTGACATTTTAATTTTCATTGTTGGACTAGGTTCTAATTGTAGTACTAATATCAGTGGCAGTTTGTCATCTGACTAACCCATGAGACTTTTTCTAATATAAATTCACAACCATCAAAGAGACAATTCATTTTTCTGACCATTTTTAAGTCAACACTCATTTCAGAAACACAGAATTCAGGCCAGACAAAGCTAATTCAAATAACAGATGCATTTAATGTTTCTTGCCTTAGCTCTCCATCCAGCTAACTGTTAGCCCACTACAGACAAAACAAGCAAGCAAGCAATCAAACAACCCTTTAGGCACCTGCTTCTATCTGAAATCTAAAGCAGTGGTGAAACTTTGTCTCGCAAAAAGCCAGTTCACTTGACTGGGAAAGGACGCGGGCTGTGAAAGAGATCAATTTCCAGTAGCACCAAGTTCATTTACGTGAGCTATAACGTGGAAATTCGTAAACCTCGGAATTGTGATCTAATAGAGAAAAAGAGGGTGGTCTGTAGTCTCTTCATGAAGGAACTACTAATTATTAAGTAGTGGTCACACCAGACTTTTGCCTTGCAAAAGAAAATAAATCCCCCCCACGCGAAGAAAACAGTGAGGCAAAAGCTTGGATTAAGCAACCTTTGCCATAAATCTCTAACAAATTTCCATTTGTGTTACTGGTTTGGTCTCTGATCTTACTGCAATCCAACTAGCTGAGATGCCTAATCAAATCCACTATGAATAGCAGCATAATCAATCATCTGAAAAATCTGATTATTACAAGCCAATGAAGACAATCACGATGGAGTATTGCAAACCTTAGCTAATAAGAAAATGTCATCGAAATGGAATATGACAGGTTTTATTATGTTCAAAGACTGAAGCTTGACAGATGAGTTGGAGGGAAACATCTTAATCTCCTAACCGAACAATTTACAAAACAACTTCTACCTGAAAAGATTTATGTAACACTAAACTACATGCAATAGTTATGACTGTTCTATGACTAGCATGTTTTTCATACAATAAATTAGAAATGTATGTGCATTTATGTTAAAGATGACTTGCTGCATGTAGACAACAAATGAGAACCTATAAGGCACAAACGTACGCAGAACACAGAAACAGACAGTTGAAACAGTTGAATCAAAGAGGGCAAATGTCTTTCACAGATGTTTAGTCTGTTGTGAAGGGGGTTTGTAGAAGAAGGATATGTTTTCATGCCCTTACCAAATTAAGTTAAGCTGAAAGTTTGAGAAAGTTCAGCCATAAAATTACAGACTAATGAATGTAAAATGGTTTTTCCCTTGTAAAAATGGTTGTCCCTTAACTTACTTCTGGGAGGAACTCTTTTACTTTCAGTATGTGGGTCATGATTACCACAGGTGGGTTGACTCATTCTTGGAATATATTGCTACCAATTCTAAACCTCAGAATTTATGAAAAAATCAATAAAAAATCAATAAGAGATATAAAAACACCACCTGAATCAGTGTATTTCCAGGTACTTAAGTTGTCTGGGCTCCCTAAACCATATCCTAAAGATATGCAATTATATGTGACACAGATTATCTTTGAAAAATGATTGACTGTCTTTTTAAGATGCCCCATTATGTTCCATGCAAGTAAATAGGGGTAGCTTATGTAGTTGGAGTCTCCGTAGATTTAAATTATGCATAGGATCGTACTTTTACCCTCACACCTCCGATGTAAAAACAGGAAAAACTAGTAGTGTCACGGTTTGGTTCCGGGGTGAGGATACATGCACAAAGCCGCTTTTAATAATAGACATCTTTATTTCTGATACGCTCGGGGAAAACAAAACTCAACTAACACACACTGCGACAGGTGTGCTGACACACAAACAACAGGAGACAATACGGGACGGACACAGGCGAGTATTTAAACACTTAGTAATCAACGCACGAACAAGGAACAGCTGGGAACATTTAACATGACTCACGTGACAGGGACAGACGAACACACGCACAAGCGCATGGCGGCCGTCACCATAGCGACCGCCACGCTATGTCCCGCGCTCAGCCGCACGCGTGACAGTTTTTTGATGTATTTTTTATACAAATACACAAATAAAAAAGATTTCTATACATAACAAAGATTTTTTTTTTATTAACTTTTTAATTAATAATGGTATGTTTATGTTTTATACTTTAGCATATTTTTAATGTTTTAAAATATTATTATACTATGATAATTTACTCATTTTCTATGGTTTTATTGATGTAGGTGTCAGGGCAGAAACTAGGTGGATGCAAGTGCGGGCTGTGGGCTAGCAGGCAGGTTTCAGAAAGCTGAAGTGGGTTTGGCAAAGGCGTCGTCAAGGGGCAGGCGTAGGGTCGGGTGATGTGCAGTCGGGGTCCAAGGGGCAAAAGGCAAGGTCGGAAGTCCAGGGGCGGAAGCAAGGTCGAAGATCGGGAAGGCAGTCCGGGAAACGCGTTGTAGCATGACATACATCAGAGGATACTCAGCACTGAAGCTCTCCGTTGCGAGGCTTATATGCGTGCTCTATGACTGTTTCCAGGTGTGTGTAGTTGTGTGTGTGATGAGGAGCGTCGCTCGTTAGAAGTGCGGTGACTCCGAACGTGGAAGTGCGACGCTCGTATTCGAATGCGGAAGCGCGTTGCATGTGTTGCGCGGGGGGTTCTGGGAATTGTGGTCCGGTCTGGTCAGTGAGTGTGTGACAGTAGGACAAATGTCTTTTATTTAGGTTGAAATAAATAACCGTTACCAATAATAGACGTCTAAACCATTTAGTAAGAAGCTCATAATAAAAAATAAAAAAACACCCGTCTCCGTTAAAAAAAAAACATGGAAAAAAACATTGTTTTAATTATCTTGATAAAGAACTAAGAAATCCAAATAAATGTTTTGGGGGGGGTTTGTCCATTTTTCCATTGCTTTTTTTCTTGGTGAGACTGTTAAAGGGTTAAATAATCTGCTTTAGAGTATGCAGGACTATTTGTGACAAAATTACATATTTAATTAGGGAATTATGAAATAAATAATCATACGAATAAATACTGAAATATCCATTTAATTGATTTAGTTACATTTAAATTAAATTTAGTGATTTAGTGCAGGTTGAGTGCACATTGCTAAACTGGATGCTATAGACTTCCATTACTTGTTAGCCACACTAGCCTCGTAGCTCCG
>JAOUQW010000029.1:1213933-1243067 GCA_028565825.1 Olivaichthys viedmensis | reverse complement strand
GTAGAATAAGTCTGTAATGTAATGAAACGTGGAGAAGGTGAAAGGGGTGTGCAGACTTTCCGGCTTGACTGTATTGTGCTACAGTATAAAATAAAACAGACCTTTGTTGTGTTTATTGTGTTTTTATGGCTATGCATTTACCATAGGCAATCTGTTTTGCCACCCACAAAATGAAATTTTCTTGCAATAATAAAAGAAGACAGTGTTTGGTTTGGAACGCTAAAATCATGCACTCTAAATTAAGCGTGTGGAGTCATTCGCAGACAATATACAACCTGATCTGTTACTATTTTACAAGAACACTGATTGATAGTTGTCATGTGAGCAAATGAAAGACAAATGCCAGCGAAAAGTGTTCACCAAGGCTATATTCAAAAAGGGGGTGCGGGGGCTGGGGGGGGATCAGCAGTGCAGTAACCGCATGGCCAAATTACATGGCCTCATTTAGCTTCCCCCTGTCATCTGAGGCAGTAAAATCCACAACTTTTTTGCCTCCTCTTCTCTGGAATGTTGCAGAGGCTGCAGCTCAACAGGAACCCCTTTTGAAAACTGTAACCGCCATGTTTTTCTCTTTTTTTGAACATGTATCTTATAAAGCCAAACTCATCATGCTTGGGGCATCTTAACCTTGACCCTAGATAGTAAAGAATAGAGGTGCTGAAAGAAATCCAATCCAGCTATTTGTTTAACAGGTTCGACCACCAAGAAGTTGGACTTTTACAATTCTCTTCATATCTCGTGACGCCAGCAGAGCCCCCACCATATGCACACACACACTTTTACAACCTCATCCCGATGCTCAGTGTGAGGGACGTGACCTTGTCACATTTTAAGGCACTGGGGCGCTTTTACAGCGGGAGGGTCATGCAAAGGATTTGCAGAGACAATAAGTTCTCTTGTCTCAGGGCTCAGTAGAGACATGCTAGCTGCTAAACGTAGCCACTGATTCTCTTTGTACAGGAAGCCGGAGGCACAATGAGCTTTTTCTACCCACAATTAGCTACGTTCCAAAGTTGAATACTAAAAGGAGTCTGAGCAGAGACTCGTAGGCCTTCTGGAGACATTTGAGCACATTCTCTCGTTAGTTCAATGTGAGACAAACAACTAGGAAATGACAGAAGCCAACCTCAGAGAATAGAGGGAGGACAGGATATTTTTGGGCTCGTCCTGTCTACGCATTTTTTTTTCCTTTCATGCATGCAATGACTAGACCGTGCAGCTGGCATTACAAGCCGACCCCTGACCTCAGCCTCGGCTAGAACTTCCATTCACAATCTTGGTGAGCTAGCCCTACAGAGAGAGAGGGAGAGAGAAAAAGAATAAAAAAGATCAAGGGGCTTGGAGCTCTCAGCTTTATATACCACTATTTGTTAAGGAACCTCCCCTGTTTAACAAAAAAAAAGCATCTAGCTATTCTGTCGGTTAATTTGATTAATTTTGCAGAATGCGTTAAACTGCTTCTCCTCTACACATAAGCATTTCCTGGTGATGAAGTCTAAAAAGCACCCATAAGCGCAGACCTGAAAAAAGAGGGAGGTGCCTAAAGGTCAAAAGTATGTCATCAATTTACTGTTTTCAGAGCAAAATTTAAAGAACAGTCAGAAGGTAATTGTACTGTGAAAGACAACCAATCAGCTGAAATAAAGGTCCAACAAATGAAGAAGAAATGGAGTGTTTAATTGCTTTTCTCTGTATCTCTACCAGAGGAAAGATTTAATATTTGCAACGGCTTGCTTATGCAGTGTCAGTAAACTTGGAGCCTAGTGTTGTCTGCTTTATGGTTATTTATTAGCCTTTGCTATTCTCCACACTTGGCTACACAGTTTTGCCTGACTCAATTAACTCTCTACAGACAAAGAAAAAAAATAATTGAAGCAAATGGACAATTACCAGAGAAAATGTGTGAGAAAGAGCGAACAAGCAAGAAAGAGAGAGAGAGAGAGAGAGAAAGAGAGAGGGAGAGTGGGGGAGGGGTTTAGGCTTACCAAGAAAACAACTCACTGATGGCATAAAATAATTTATGATGAAGTCAGAATGACCCAAAAAAACAACAATCTAGTATATGTTCAGTCTAAATCTTTTTTATGCAGCAGATATTTGCTAATGCTTGGGGGGTCAAAAGCATCATTAAAGCCCATGTGAAAATGTACAATAGAAGCATCAGTGCAATTCCTGTGTGCAAGTACATATTGTCTGTAACACCAATAAACTGCACACAGTGGCCCAGAAACCTCATTCACGAAGAACACTGGATATAGGAAACTATATTTCTCCTAATAACCATCCCAAAGACATGTCACAATTTAATTATGCCTCCAGTGGTGGGATTTTCTGTGTGGTATGCTTATGAGGCATTTTCTTTTCCCAAATAATGTTGTTAGAGCTTATTGGACCCAGGAGACTGAGCAGTACCCATGTCATAATTATCCCTGATTGATGGTGCATATTTAATATCAAACAATTAGTGTGCATAGTCATTCTCAGTGTCAATAGAGAGAGAAGAAAATGCTTTGGGGCTGAGGATGCCCGACCCTGTCCAAACATTTGGATTATGAGATTCTGGTTAGTTCTGACTTAGGTAGCAAATGAGTCTAAAATGCCCATTCTAGCGTCTAGTTGTGGGTAAGCTAATCAACATGTTTATGAAATAGAGCCTTCCTTTCCAAATGAGGACTTTTTTAGGTAGGAAATTAATCATTAACCAAGGGATGTGTTCTCCTGTTTTTTTCCACTAGGGACTTTGTGGTTTATCTTTGTATGATCTATGGTGGTTAAATGCAAATCCAACTGTAGGGCTGTGAGTCTGTGAGTGATTTCCACTGCATGTTTTCTTTCTAAGAAATATTTAGCATGCAGTGACATGGTCTTAAATAAATGCAGACATGACGACATAAGCATCACACTATTCTACAGATTCATTAAGATCCACACAGGATTCTTTAAACTCCTCATCAATTGAACATTTCCAAAAGAATGTCCAATTTTAAATTCAGTTAGGTGTCAATTGTGTAATTAATCTCTGATTACATTCATTTCATTGAGAAATTCAACAGACTGAAAAAGAACAACTGATCCTTGACATAAAGGTTTAGATACTGTCTAACTAAGCTTGTTTCACTGTAAGCAAAAGCAATGGTCTTGTTTGGTCCCATGATGTCTCAAAAAAGACAAAAGACAAAAAATTACTGGTAGCCAGTTACATATGACAACAAAAAAAGCATCTCAAAATAAGCTAGGAGCTTCCAGCTGTCAGTCACCAAAGATACCCTTTTGAGCTTTAGTTATTTACACAACAGATCTGCTTTATCCTCTTAACACAAGATTCCACCAAGAGCTCAAATTCTCTGTGTCATCCCCCTCAAACAGAAGACTGACCACTTTGAAGCCCTCTTTGGCTGCCAGCTCGCAGGGTGTCTTTTGGCAACAGTTGTAGGTCATGATGGAACCTTGCATGCCGGGTTTCATGGTGGAAGATAGACTAACTCAGGAGGAGGCAAAGACAACAGGAAGTCTTTGAAATGTGGTGTGGGTTGAGGAAGAGAGTTGCAATGGTGAGCTGGGGACCCTGCAGGGAGCTGAACTGCTCAAAACCTTGATGCTGCAGGGAGAACTTTCTGTCACGCTGCTGATCTTTTTTTCTTTTTTGTAATTTTTTAATGGATGGTTATATGCACATCATTTTACGTCTGTCGCTAGAAACTACAAATATGTCATATTTATTTGCAATCAACTTAAAGCTTGATATCCTTTTGACCTTCCCCTTGTATTTGTTATTTATCTGTTATCAGCGTTTATATAGAGGTGGAATAAAACTTGTTTGGGATCAATAAATTAAATAATCTCTATTGAGATGTGTTTCATGACATTTGAGAAAAACATTTCTAATGTGTCTTATGACTGGAAGCCTGAAAAGAGAGGGAAAAAAAAGAGAGAACGAGACGTACTCAGGACAGAATAATTTGTTTCTTCTTCAATCCCCTCTTATTGGGGCAGACATTCAATGCTATGAGTGGCTCTGGCATTTGAAAACATATGTTTGTAGTTGGTTTTGATGGAGGTGGAAAGGGAATGACCTACATTTTAGGCAATTGAATCTTACTTTGGTGCTCTCTGAACAGCTACTTAGTTTAAATGAGGCTCTAAAACATTAAACTGTCCCCCACAAGATCATAAATCATAAAGCAATTTTTAAAGATATATTTGTTGAGTTCACCACATTCCTCACCAATATTTTGACAGGATGTGCAGCTCCCCCGAATTCACTTTGATGAATGCTACAGTCCTCTGATGATCATGGAAACACAGTGAGTTGTGGGGGATGTAGTTTTTGTTTTTAGACCTTCTTATTACTGTTTCAGCAAACCAATGAATTACCACAGTGACAGTTTCATTGGCGGGGTGGCAGGGAGCGGAGACTTTTCATCAGCGTAGGTCAAACTCTTAAAACCAAGTTAAAGACCAGTAGTCCTCCATGCTGGCGCAGCACACCAAACATTTTATATGCTACACCTTGACTTTCCATCCACAAGCCTTCTTGTGTAATGAGCTCTGAAAGGGAGCTGCTGTGGCTCTCTAGACCGACACAAACATTTTACAACTAGCTACTGCACAATTGCATTTATTCTTATGACCTGTGGGGCATGAGAGAAGCTGAGGCCTCTAGTGACCACTTGCCCCAACCCCCGTAACCAAATCTCTGCAGGCACTAATGTGATATGCCATTAGTGTAAAAAAAATTGTTCCATTTACATAGGGAACACAACCTCGCTGCCAGCAGGCCCTAGACACAGCGTTTTTTCCAGATGGCATCAGATTAGGCCCGGACCTTTACTTCGTCAGCCCACCACAAAAGTGCCTCTATTCTCAAATATGTCTCCTCTGAGATGAGGCCAAAATAATGAAACCGGAGTCGCCCCACACTAGCCATTGTAAAAGTGTTGACTGGACTATGAACCCTTACTGAAGAATTGAAGAAATAAAACAAAAATGCAGGGGATTATTGGGGTAAAACGGAAGCTGAGAATTTTACAGTCTTTTTATTTTTTAGAGCTTTCTCTTTGTTAGAGCTATTAAAGTTTCCACTGTATAAAGCTGTTTTATTTGACTATTTCTCACATTCTATCCATACTATGGAGTCAGGAGATAAGATTTCTTCCCCAATAATTCCCCCAAGATTTGTCCCTTAATAATCATATTGCCTGAGTTTAGAGAAAATACGTTTTATTGAACAAACAGCAATATTAGCAGCACTCTAGCGACTCTTTCAAGTCTATAATAGAGCCTTAATGCTTGTACTGGTGGCCAAAATCAGTATGTCCATTCTCTGAAGCCAGCTATTTGTGTTTCATTGTGGGTCATTGATTGAATCGCTTCATTGACTTCCCTGGATTGTACACTGCTTTCGGAGAAATATCAAATAGAGCCACAGGCAACAAAACAACCTTACCCACCCATTTCAAAAAGTGACAAAATGGTCAATTTTTATAAAACTATACGGTATTCTGATTTGTGCAACAGTAACAAAAAAACACATCAGCTTTGGTCAAATTTAGCCATTTTAGGCTGAAGACTAAATTACAGGCCTCCTCAGCAAATTAATTGTTGCATAGCGGAAAAGAGAGCTCCTTTAAATCTACACCTTGTCAATATGCGCAAAATCCATCAACCCAGCTACCTTCAGCCAAGCACACTAATCCTTCCATAAACCCTGCATAGCAGTCAAAATAATCTCTGGCTCAGTGCAGCAAGTGATATCTTGCTTCCTAACTACAGTAGCAGTGGTTCCCACAAATGATAGCTTCTCCTTAACCCTGCACCACAAAAATAAGTTCCCCCAGATTCCAAATTAGCATTTCCCATGGAAGTGCAATACAACGCATCGGTGCTGGTCAGAAAGGGGATCATACAGATGAAAAAGTTTTTGGCTATTGTTGTGCCTTGTGATTAATTAGAGGGGGATTTAGGCAGAGGGGCTGCAATAGGACACAAGGAGATATCCTTAACTCAGCATTGGCAAATTCCTTTCTAGAAAGGATACAAATTCAGTTATAGACCATGTCCTTATAAATAATACTTATTTGAATAAACAAAATGTCTTGCGTTGTACGACTTTTTTGTCAAGAGTCCTGAGGAACTGAAGGTTCTCTCGTGTTGTATACATATACTTCAACATCTACCATTATAACAAACAAACTATGGAAACTTAAATTAGTACTGCCTTTTACCAAATAATGAAGTGCATCGCCATAAGCAAGGTAACTTAATGAAAAGAAAGTCTCCTTTACAGCTGCTGAGGATTAAAAGGAACCACAGTTACACAAAAGTTTTTCTTTTGTTTGTTTGTTTGTTTTTTCACCAAGCTAAAGAGTGAGGGAAGGCTACCTGAAACTCTGACACTGACCTTGGGAAATTATTCTTCCACATTCTTTGGGTATGTTGCAATATAATAAATATAATGTTTTAGAGGCTATTGCTCTCTGACAAAGCAGCCCATAACCCCTTCATCAGATGTGGAAACTTCCACAGTGGTAGGAACTGACACAGGTGTAGGAGACGGTGCCAGGTCTGTCTTGGGTAATCAGGCTCTTGTCCATTGGCACATCTTGGTTAAGTATAGGCTGGTTTGGAACATTCTGTTGGAGCAGTTCTGGGCAAATCACAGATGAAAACTCCACTGATGCTATAACTGCAGGTAGCAGCTAATCTGTATGCGTCCACACAACAGCAACAGTAGTCTGGATGGTGTAAAACACAGGGCTTGTTTGTGTGATGAGTGTTACAGGAACCCATTTCTACTCACTTTTATAGTTACATGCCAGCACATGGTTTCAAGGATGGAAAACTGTATTACTTGCCTTTTTCTGCATCTCTCATATTTGAGCTTGTTGCTGACAAATGAAAAATATTTAGGACCGTTGTTGCTCACAAGTTGTTTGGGAATACCATAAATCTACACAATATGATTTGTTTGTTTCCTCTGTGACCTTAGTCCTTTATTGTTCTAGTGGAGCTCTGAGGTAGAGGTAAAGAGAGCAGTCACTGAAAAAATAGATTTTTTTTTTCTCAATATTCAGCAAATGGGAGGTACAGAAGAGAGTAGTGTCTTAAGGATACAGGGAAGGAGAAACATTCCCTAAGAAAATCTAGGAACCAGAAATGCATTTGTGAGCAGTCACACACATCATGGTTAGTGAAATCACATCACATAAGCATTCTTACTGTCATAATTTATAATAAGTTACCTTCATGTACACTCTGACAGTAAGAGGCAGGTGTAGTGCTGGTAGGACAGGGGCACTGTGGAGAGTAGTAGGTCCCTCAGTAAGCACAATAACCACACTTAAAGGCAGTGGGTAGAGGACTGAGTTGAGACAGCTACACCCTAGAAGCCTGATTGACTCATATCGATGGTACAAGGACTTGCTGCATGTGGTGCAAGATGGAAAAGGCTACTGCAGGCTTTTTGTTTCATCAAATTTGTGCATGTATGGAACTATGGAACTATGATGACCTCCACCTACAACCACCTCACATCATTAGACACCTTTACGTTCGTAAATCAGAACACAATTTTTATATTTGCATGTTCACCAACCCACCTGCGAGTCCAAATCTAAGAGACCATCGGTGTGGTGCATCCTAGCATATTTTTGTTCTGTCAAATTTTCCCCTTGAATGCTCATCAGGAAAACAGCAATTTACAGCAAAGTGAATCTTCCTGTTTACTACCAATAATGGGAGATTGGCAAGGCAAAATGAGAGCCCACAGTCTAATTCTAAACATCCCCTAAGTTTTAAGGTGTAATTAGGGAGTGACGAACAATAATCCTAAGTGTGTGTGCAGCAGTTGGTGCCCACACATTTGCCCAGTTTCATGACAAGGGAGCTGTCCAGTGGGTGTGTGCTGGTTTAGTGTAATGGCTTAATTCCTATTGATTAGGAAGGAGGACAGCAGAGTACGTTTTTGTGGTGAGTTACAGTCATTTTCAGGCTTTACCAAATTGTGCCAACTGTGCAGTCACTAAAATATCAAGAGAACAACAATCCTTTTCACTGGTCCTTCTCTCTTAGTCCACACACTAAAAAAACACACACATAAACACACATTCTGAACTACACGGTTACTCAGAGGTTGTGGCAAGAGGCAGACCAGCATGGAAACACAAGGTCCATCTCTGTCTTTTCTTCCCAGGGATGTGAGGGATGAGGGCCCTCCGACATGTATGAAAGAGAAGTGACAAATAAAAGTACGAGAGGCAACTTTCTCGTCTCCAGCTCAGGAGAGGATTTAATAAAAAGCCACAGCAGAAAAAGATGAGAAAGTAAGAGGTGAAACCCCTCAAAGGCCAGATGGAAGGGAAGAACCACCATATTAAAGAGCAGCCTCCACCCTCCAGTATTGAAGCGTGGCCTTTGCCTTCCCTGAACTAGATGTAAGGAGTGAGTGTAGAGTTCTGAATGCAGGCATGTTAGCTAGACAAACAGAATTAAGGCTCATAAATAAAGACAAAATGTATTCCGCAACTTGCTAGAGACTTCACACACTATTGTTAAGTGTCCATAGGTAAGAGAAGACAGTGGTCCTAACATTGTACACAAATAGAAAAAAAATTCTGAAATATTATCCTCTCCTTCCATTTAAAAACTGTCAAAATTCAATAATGTTCAGAACCCTTTTTAGCATTTGTTCATCAATACTGGTAACACATAAATGTGTATATTAACAATTTACATAAATCTAAGGAAATAATCTTACAGACAGGAAAAAAAATCATTACAAACTGAAACAGATAACAACATTTTTGGCTTTCTGTAGCTTGAATGTGATGGGCAAATCCTAATCATTTAAACATTATGCTAACAAGGTGAGACAAAAAGACATTGGTAGTGAATTTGCAGTGTAAAAGCCGGCAGTGAAGTAAATGATTCAAGTATTCCAAAAAATTTCAAAATGCAAAAGGACAAAAGATGTGTGCACCCCCAACCAATACCCTGTCCTCTGGTCTTGCCACTAATGTATCCCTCTTTCATAAATAATTACTCGCAGCAGGAAAAAATTAGCATTTCCTTAATGACGAGCCTTTGGAAGACACTGAGGGACACAGCAAGGAAGAGATGGGCATTGCTCCATGCCTCACACCAGATGGTACGTAATCTGGATGGAGACTGGGGTCACAAAGCAAACGTTGCAACCAGACTCTGATCACACCCAAATGAAAAGGACAGAGCAAGAGGTTCATTCTCTTGCCTTTGAGTAAGGTCACCTCAACAGAAACAGAGGCAACCCTATGCATAACACCGGCTGAAGGATTGCAAGACACATGTAAAAAGTGATGCATTTTTTAAAGCCTTTAATTTTAAACTGCACCCAAACACCTTCTCCATTTCACAGAAGACTGCCATTCGGTTAGTGCTGCCTAAGTATGTGGTCTATCTATCTGATAGGACCATCTCATTAGCAGAACCCTTCAATAGTTGTTTATGTAGAAAAAGGAACAATCCGGCTCCATTTGAATAGAGCTACAGCCTCTGGCAGGCCGATCCAGGATCCACTGTTAACAAAGAAAATCACTGAAACAACAATAAACTGATGCAAGCACATCCCTCTGGTTTTGCATTCATTCATTTAATCTTCTTCAAAGAGTAAAACTTCTAATGTAGATATTTGCAATGCTGTTTAAGAGCCTGCTTCCTCAAGGCCTACTAGGAACAAAGACAGGTTACAAGAAAAATACTCTTATGAGATAAATAAATCAAAATAAAGCAAATTTTCAAGCCATCTGCTGTACTTAAAATTGTGCAAAAATATAATCTCCCTCACCGATATTCAAGTCTTTTGCACACTCATTTCTCTTTTTTTTCTGTGGAGCCCCTGTGACCCCATTAACCATTTATTTTAACCTTTCATGCAACTCTCTGACAGCTGATTCTCTGACACAATGTATCTGTAAAAGCCTAAAGAACCAGGAAAACTCAAATCTCCCTGTTATGCCAAAATAGGTACCTGTAGGATACCCAGGCAAGACTCATTTTTCTAAAATCAAAGCCACATCATTGCAGCACCAGAACAGCCAGTAAAGAAGATGTAAGATTGGGGTGGTGATCAGCTCCCTCTTACAACACTACTGACATCACTGGGTCTATTTCAAAGAAAGCTGAAAAGCACAAAAGCACAGAAGTTACTCTGGCCTCTTCCTACAACCTCTCTCGTGCTTTCTGGCTAGCATCAAACAGGATCTGCAGGCCTTTAATAAACCTGAACAGCAGCATCAACCTAGCTTAACTGTAAACATTTTTTCTTAAACCCTACGTAATGTATATGTTTTTAATGCAAGGGCCACGCAGCAAAAAGGTAGGTGACTCCCCTTCTATTCACTTTTATCACAATGTAGATGCAATATTGATTGGCCATTGAGACAGGCAGGTAATGGCACAAAAGCATTTTTTTAAAAAGGGAGAATAAAGGGAAAATTTATGTGTCCTTCTTTAATGATGCACTGCCTTTTTGTCCATGCAAAAGAGGGGACAGGACTGGGATTCAGTGTAGCATTGGTCACCTAAGACCTAAGACCCATGATTTGCCCCTTCGGCCCCCTTCGTTCTCTCTTCTTTGTCCTGTGATCAGCCTCTTTCTGCAAAATGGTGTTTTAGCTCATTGGTTATTAACGGTAAACGGTAAACAGTAGCTTGGTGACTACAGCTATGCGGATGATGTAAAAGACACCAAAGTCTCCTGTTGTCGCCCTCTCTACATTACTTAAGCTATCTAAAGTTGACCACACCACCAAAACATAGCAAAAATTTAATAAATAAAGGCTTAAAAATTATAACACTTCTTGCACAATTTGCAGTATGATCAAGACGATGTTTCTTATAACAGAATTGATATCATATAGACAAATGAGGTCTTCCAAATCCTGACAAAGCTTTTTCTTTCTACGCATGGCAACACGCAGTGCCAGAAGCAGCATGTTTCTCATTGGCTCCTGCTTGCTGTCTGAAGGTTAGGAGAATCCTTTAGAAGGCAGTGCTTGGTGGTTGGTGAGGAGCTTCAGCATTGCGTGCCAAGAGCCATCAGGGGAAAACTCGACACCACGTGATCATGCTAACCCCCTCTTTCCCCGGACGATGGGCACTTATCAGCAAGATACGGCCTTTCACCATCCCCCAAAAGTCAGCCACCATTGTACTGTAAACTCAAGCAAGCGTGAGAGAAGGTCTGGTGACAGGCATGAAATGTGGCATGAAATTTAGGAAGAGAGAGCCGAACAAATACTCAGCCCCAAAAACTTGGTTTAACTTCTCCAACAGTACTGCAGGGCTTAGAAGACCAATAACAAAGTCGATAAACTTTATATGCAAGGGCATAATTTATATTTATATATTCCACATTCCCAAGCAAACACTTCTGTTGTTGTAGGACAATAAGTAATGAAAAATAGGAAAAAGAATACTAGGAAAACCCATACCAGCAAATGGAAATATATTTCTCTGTACATGTTAGGATTTAGTTTGTGTGATTCTTAGTTTACCCTACCTCAGTTTACTGTAGATTTACGTGACCTTTAAATACTTAATGAAGAATTAATCTCAAGAAATTAGAGAAAGCTACAGCACAAGTTTTTGTAAGTATGTTCAGCACTAAACAGAGGCAGATTTGCCACTAGTAAAACTGGACAATTCCACACAAAGATCAGCTGAAAAGCACTGCACTCACACATCCATTTAGTTAAAACAATGGGAAAAATTGTTTTGAAAATTCAGAAATAAAAATTATAATTTTATATATATGTTGCTTTTCAATAAAAAATACAAATAAAATTCCAATTAAAGTTTATGGTAGTGGATAGAATAGAATCGAATTATAATCCAATTATGTCAAGCTACAATAAACAAAAAATTTAATCCAGATACAACAACAATAATGGACTTATCAGGAATAATTATGAAAATATTATAAAGATTATGACATAAATATGATGAGGAGGATACTTCACAAAGCCTTGTGTCTATACATTGAAAATAAATGAGCTCCTAGGGAAGCTCTGGGAGGAGGATTCCCTCAATTAACATCACAGCAAGAGCAAGAGAAATAATCCATAACTACTAAGCAGTGTAATTTCTAGCACAGCACAGTGGGCCAGATTGAAGATAAACAAGAATACAGGCGTCTGACCATGCAAGACCCTGACTTAGGCTTAATGTTGTCTGAATTAGGTTGAAAATTTATACTATGCTGCATGTAGTGGCTTACTAATGTGTTACATACTCTGTAGTGATAAATGATGCAGTAATATAGAGTGCTTATATTATAATCTATAAAATCACCAATTTCATCATGTAAAATGATAGCAGTGTTACAAATTTACACATTGAAAAAATATGAAAAACAAAAACTACAACATAAAAGCATAAGAACTAATACAATACAAAATATAATAATAATTTTAAAAAGAAAAAATATATATAAAATGCAAAAAAAAAATCATATTTGACCTGTGTAGAAATAATTAAACAATTATTATTGCATGCTTTTGTAACAAATGTTGAACACAATTATGACTTAAGCACTCGGGATTAGCAAGAATCTTTTAGAGCACTCTGTGAATTGACTGACTCATGAAGGTGCTCCGACCAAAAGTACACTTATAAATCTTTTTTTATATGGGTCCTGGATAGGCAGAGGCTAATGCTTCCATCAAATGGCTTTATGACTATATCGGAGGGATTCAACATACCATAAAAGCATCGTAAAAAGTCTGTTTGAACATAGTGCTTTCCCTAGACGTCTTAATTGCCAGGTTAGTCAGACTGTAACTACCTCAACTACCTCCTGCCGGAAACTTGCTGAGAGAATGCTACAAGTGTGCAAAGCTGTCATCAAGGCTATAATATTTTTTTTTGTTAACTGCATAATTTCATATGTGGTATTTCATAGTTTTGATATCTGCACTATTATTCAAAAAAGTGGGGAAAAAAGTAGGTGTGTCTTTTAGACCAAACATTTGGTCTAAAAGTTTTCTTGTATTTACTAGATTTTGTACTGAGGATTAAAAAAATTCCCACACTGGTGTATAGGGTAATGGTACCGTGTTGATTCTTAATCACACAGATAGGTAACTAAATATTGCCCTTTGTTGCTAAGAAGAATAAGCATTTCAAAAAGGGAGAATTAGTCAGAGGAAGGGCAAAGAACTTAATTAGGGAGTAGGGAGTAATGAGAGTTGTAGGGTTTAAGATTTCATTCCAAAGCCAAACAGGTGGAAAATAAAATAGAGGACCATTGACATGCTTCAGTTTCAGTCTGCATATTGTTGTTTGTTGGAAAGCTATTTACAGTATGCCGTTGTTGACTCATTTCATGAAGGTTATTGAACAGCTGGTTTCCATAAATAATATTAATTAACATTTGTTCGTGCATTTCCATAAACTTTAAACTTTTCAGATCAAGCTAAGTATAACATACATATTATCAATTTGGAAAGATTCATTTTCTTCAAGTCACTGATTTCCTTTCAAGGGCTGACAATAAAATTTGACTGACTGCACAATATGTTTTAATATTTTTTTTTTTAAAGAATAAAAATAAATAATTTTTAAAATCAAACATATATTGTAGATTTTCTAATGAATTAGCATTTTTCTTGAAGGGAAAATATTCTATTCTTAGGGTTAGTCGAAGAAAAATCCCCTTCATTATGTTCATATGGGCCTAGAGAATGTTATTAAATGAAAAAAAGAAAGTTCTAATTAATAACAGCTATTTGGAGGCATTGAACTCATTGTCTTCTCCAGTTGCCTCTTTCTCTAAATCTTCAGAGAGACAACATTCTGGCTCAGCTCAGTGTCAGCCCTCGTTAGGGTCAGTGCTGTGTATGTTCCCCCACCTCTCCTATCTACTGCACGCAACCCTGGCAGCGTTCGCCTCTCGCCATCGGGCCCCTACTGAGGCCAGCGTACGCCTACCTGCACTTTCGCTTCCCATTACTTCTGCTATTCTAAGTTTTCCACTTCTGAGCAGCATCAATTATGCTCTAAAATAACACTGGGGCCCAGGCCGGCTGATTTGACATAAAGGCCAGTTATAGGCGTGAATAATTTAGACACTTTCGTGCCATGTAGCTCACACTCAATACTGAAGCAGGGCTTTTGCTGTACTTTTGATGTACTGCCCAGCTCATATTTAAAAAATGCCTAGCACCACCATTAGACACTCACCAAAAACCAACTACACCACATTTTGGTAGCCTGAGAGAAAGTGTTGCATTCCACGTTTTGCTTTGTTATTGAGGAACTACTGTGGAAAAACTGACACTGGCCGAAAAATGTAACAGAACACCAAGGTTTCTCATCTCATAAATGCAAGAAACAGAAGAAACATTTTAAAATATTTTAAGACTATAGATAAATGTTCCATACTATAGTTAAATTCTTAACAATGTCTGTGAGAACGCAACATTTCCAAAATTCGTGGCATCGCAAAATATCAAAATATTAACCATGGCATATTAACCATGAGACAAATAACTTAAGCCCCAGTATTCAACGTCTCCATGCTTTGCCAACATGGCTGCCATGACCTTCTTTCCTCCGCGTTGCATGAGAAGGTTTGCCAGCACAGCTTGTGAGATCACAAACAGGCTTTAATATTTCATCTGCCGCCACCCTCCACTCTCCTCACTATACATCCCCATCAGTCTTCCTAAGGTTAGCCTGCTCTACGTAGTCCTATACAAGGAAATGCTCTATCCTGTATCCCGTCTCATCTCAGCATCGGCTAATGATCTTACTGAGGATATCGCCCACATGCAGGTCCTACTGATACTTTCACACCCAAAAACAATCAATCAAAGACTTACGAATGCATATTAAAACACTATAAATAATTGAAAAAAGCCTTTCTGAGACCACAGATTTGGAAGAATTTGTTTAAAAAGTAAATTAAGAAACCTGTTTAGTTTTTTTTTTTTTCTTGCTGTCTACATACTTGACTAACCTACGTTTGTATGATTTTTTTTAGGATAAATATCGTTGAAAAATAATTACAAGTAAAATAAGTTTTTAAAAATAACTTAATAAAATAGAATATATGAATACATTAATAAAATGTTTTCTTTTTATCAAAACAGTCTTAAAAACACCTTGACCCCTGTTCGAAGTGATCTTAAATTGTTCTTTGGTAATCAAAACTCAGCCCTTGCTATTTATTTTTAACCTAAATGCCAGACAACAGTCTGATAAAATTTTGCAGAAGTGCACAGGATCCAGGCCCGACTTAGTCAACACACATGAATATGACAAACAGTAGTCTGTGTATGACAAACAGCAGTGGGAAGAAGGCTGGAATGCTGGTGCTGTCTGAATGGCAGCACATGTTTCATGAAGACAAAATGCTGTCATATAAAGCAGGTGAGCAGAGAGCCGTGTTGGGCAAAACTGGTTGCCACTCTTTAGCCGGCTCCTATGGAGTGTATTTATTTAGAAAAACTGTTACTTTTAGAAAAAACTGTTTTAAATATTACAGCTGCTTTTTACGGCTTTGGCTTGCGTTTAGATAACAAATAGCTTATTTTTCTCAGGATTTTCTATCCTTTTTTGGCAATATCCTTATAACAATAAAGCAACTGGAAAGTAAGCAGTGGTAAATAACAAATTATTATATTATTGTTGCATGACTCACAATACATTTGCTTTGATTTACTGCCAGTTTTAAGCCCAGTAAATTTTAGACCTCAATTTAAGCTTGAAAAACCAGTCACAACCCATCAGATGTGGAATAAAACTCGGCCTGCCATGTTGCCCTTTCATGCTTGAAAAAGGTGCCCACGGTTGATATTTTTTTTTTCCCATTAGGCACCATATTGGGTCAGCCGTAAAGCTAAGGAGTATGCGGGGCTTACAGTCAATGGATTCACCTTAATCATCTGGATTTCTCAGAATGGGGTGGCTTTTCAGCATTAAGCCGCTGTCACTCAAGCCGTGTAGCCACAACATTGGGCCCAAATTGAATACCCCACTAATAAGACACCCCAGAACACCCCCTAATGGGTATGGTACAAAAATTTGAAGGGACAGCCATCACCGATTACGACAGAGAGAAGGGCAGAGACTGGCCTCTTTCTTCAGGACTTGACTGTTAATAAGCAGTGGGCAAAGCTGAGAAGAGGAAAGAAAATCAAGCAAACCAGATTTTAAAGGCAAATCAGGCTTACTATAAACATGTCAATATAAATATTTCAGAGCATTTCATTTACATTTCATTAAATTCTAATTTTCTAGACATTTGATATGGATTCATGTCAAAATTATTAAATGAAAAAAGAAATAAATTAGAAACAAATAATTAAAGACAAATTTTAAAAATATATATATATCTGTAACTGAAACAGCAACAACTGTAACAAACCTATATTTATAGAAAAGATTAAACACTAAAATGATATTCAAAGAACCTTTATTATTTGCCAAAGTATTAAAGCACTGCAGCAAAGTGTCCCAGGCAACGCTTATCACCAATGTTTAACCCGAGGGCTTAAGGTACTCCAGGGCTCTTCTTAAGTCTTATTTATCTCATTAGGTATCTAAACTAATTAATATGAATACTGAAAGATAGCAGAGGGGCTTCTGCAGTGGGAAGGAGGGGACAGAGGAGAGAGGGGTTTAAAAGGAAGAGGTTTTGTGTCAGTGGACAAAAGCTGATGGGTTTTTTTTAAGCCTTTTAGTGACTCCACAGTATTACCTACTGAATGTGGGGGTTAGGATGAAATGTGGGGGTCTGAATCTCAAAAGATCAGGGATACTCTGGTCAGAGAGACTAAATAAACAAACTACAGTCAGTCCGAGTCAGGAAAAGGTGAACAGTATTACTAGCATTTCCAGGTGAGCCAATGGGAACATTATAATTTGAAATAAAAAAATGGTGCCACAAATATGCTGACTGTCCAGTCAACATAAAAGTAAAACAACTACTAAAGCACTTAGTCATAATATCACATACTGTTGAATGTTCACTTCAGAAAAAGGTGGATGTAGCCAGCAAGTAATTTTATAAGGCGAGTATACTCTTTCCTCTGCTGTGGGAAATAGCAGACCTGAGCAAAATACAGGATAGTCAAATCAAGTTTTCCTATATTTCATATTTCCAGTAAGATATCATCTTAGTAAATCTTTACTACAATCCAACATGTCTATGCAGATTTTCAGTCATTTAGGTCAATTTTGAATGTCTAGTCGTAGCAAGACAAAAACTTGTTCTATAATAAATAAATAAAGGATTATAACAACAATAAGAAAAAGGTTATAGTAAGATTATTGGCATTTTTTCCATTTACTTAATTAGCTAGTTAATTAACCTACTACTATTAGATATGCCATTCCACATATTCACAATAAAAGTAGGGATAGATACAGTATTCAGGGTGCGACAGAACCTTTACCCCTCAACCTCCAGCTTGCCGTCACTAAAAGAAGGACATACTGAATCTTGTCTGTTTAGGTCTTTCCATGGTACCCCAGACTCGAAGACATCACTTACTATGTGTGATGCCAATAGGCATCTTTAAAAACCTCACTTGGGCACCACAGCTTCTGGTGCCAGCAGGCACTGAAAACCTGCACTCCCTCCAAAACTACTATGTCCACCTCAGGCATAAGCCCCTACCCTCCCCTGTTTCCCTCTTTCCTGTGGCCTTCTACACACTTGGAGTATTACAAGTAACATCATGAACCCTTCTCTATTCAGTCCTTTCGCCATCTACCCCCCTCCACCCCCCTTCTATTTCTCTAAATACATGCATACTTTTGACCCGGTCCATGGAGAGGCGACGCAGAGAGGGAACAATGCTGGTCTTTCAGGCCGACAGAGGGAGAGAGCTAGGAAGAGAGGAACCGGGCGCTGGTGTGTGGGAGCCCGGTCAATATTTACGGCACGTTTGGAAGTGGGCCGCTTTGGAGCAAGCCAAACTCTTCGTCCAACAACGTTAGTTTATTTAGCGACTTCCCGCTCTGTCCATCAATTGTGGGTTGGGTAAGCACAATTTGCAGTGACATGATATGCTCAGTGAATAAAAAATAAAAAATAATATCCCCCATAGGTAGGACTGATGACTGACCACCAGTATCCTTGGTTCCTTTGGACCGCTGAACAAGATTGACCAGACCTTCAATTTCACAACACATAGTTCAAAAGCATCATCCTGAACCAATTATTCTACAATTCAACTATGAGCCAAAGAAAAAAAAAAGGTGTTATAAAAGCACCACTTATTGGGAACATTCTGAAAAGTCTGCTAGAATGATTTATTTTACTTAAGAGCAAATGTGTAAATGTGGAATACCATGGCTGCAGCACGCATGTCTAATGAAACTGCCTTATGGCTGGACATGGCAGATTATCAGGGGTTATTACAATTTCCCTTTTTACCTAAATACTTTATATATATCAAATTATATCAAATTCCATTCAATACAAATATATGAAATTATATTTCTCTGTACACCTGTGTAGATTAAACACACAAAATAATTCATTTTAAAAGTGATAATGATAATAAGAATGGATATATGGCACAGCATTTTACAACAGCAACCACTTCTGGACTAGAGACCTGACTAGAAACACAGTCCATGTGCAACCCCTTGTAATTAAAGTATGTATTCAGCACTACCAATCCTAAAGAGCTTTGGTGGCTATCGAATATGAGAAAGAAATTCAAATTCAAATTAAACATAATTACTTGCATAATTAATTGCTCATCATACATTACAATTCACCACACAAATGAATGGATTAATTAACAATATATAAATTTTTTAAATCAAAAACAATTAAACTATTAACTCCAGTAAATCATGCATACATCACTAAATTGAGAAGTAAAGTATCACTGGCCATTTGAAGTGTCCTTATCACAATATGTTCATTTACCAAATTTCTAAGTATGAAAAAGTCTGTTAGTGTGGGTTGTTGTCATATGTATCATATCTGATTGTGTAAATGCAAATATATATTACCAATTATTTTTACAGATAAATCTTACAGATAAACTTTATCTGTTTATCTGTTGTGTCGATTATTTACTATGACAATACATTTTGACTTAAGCAAAAGCCTCCCCTACATCAAACACATAAAGACGAAAAACTAAAGACTCCATGCTCCGTATGGAGTTTGAAGCGAATCAGACATGATAAAAGGGAAAGCAGCTGCAGTCCTCCAACACTCGCTCATGTGAGACTAATCCTGGCCAGGCTAAAACTCGACTCCTGACTCAACTACCACACTCAGATGGCTAAGCATCACCAGTTTAGTCTTCACTGTGTTTTAAAGCCACTACCTTTATAGCAATTATCTTATGATGCTATTTTAAAATACAGAATTTACCAAATACAGCACTTTTCAGTATTTCGTAACAAGCACACAAAATTATTTATATCATATTTACAAGTCTATATTCTATTCCCTACAAAAGACTAAAGAATGTTTTCTGAGGGATGTTAAACTTCTGCCTGATCTTCTTTTGAGCTTTGTCTGAGTCAAAGAAATTGTGAGATCATACAAATATTCCATTGCTTTCTAAGCACCTAAACTGCTGGTAAAGCTATTTTATCTTGCTAAATGTAATCCACTGTCGTTCTAGCGTCTATTGCTATAATCCATCTAACCTCAGTCCTTTATGTAACCTATTTTTTCCTGCAGAATTTTTTTAAGCTATTAAAAATTCATAAACAGTGATTTATAAATTCTCTCTCGTATAGAATGGCAATTTCCAAGAGAAATAGCAACACTCTCCTATGTTAGAAGTGTTTTAGTTCCATACAAAATATTGAATCATAGTTTTCATTTTCTATCATTTTCATTTTCTTTGAAAACTGAATAAAGTATGGAATATCATAGAATGTGTTGCCCTTAAAAGACAGGGTTCTGAGCACATTTATTGCGCTTTTACTAACCAGACAAAGAGCTGAGGTGGACCGAAATATTTGAAAAATCTAAGCAGTGCAAGAACTTTAAATGCCAAATGTTGGCTTCTGACTTTGCTACTGATTCAATAATTATTTTATATTAACATGTTTTGATTATATAACACGAACACGAAAAACACAAAATTCTACATGTAGGTCATTTTACAATTTCACCTCTTCAGTTGTGAAACCTTTGATAGATCAGTAATTTAAGGAAGTCACAGCAAACTTACTGCACGGTCAACTTAGTAGTTATTATCGTTCTATTACTGCTTGCTAAGCAATCATAACATTTAATTTAGTCGTTATTTTACATTTCAGTGAGATTAGAGTGTTAAACGTGGTGGGAAAATCGCATAGTGTGTTTGGGTGAAGGACAGCAGTGGGTGCGGTGGGAATTTATACCAGGTCACCTTGACAAAAAACAACGGCAAGTTGAACAGATTTAATTCTTTACTTGTAAAGAGCCTATCTTTACGCTTGCATTACAATAAAAAGCCTGCTCTATGTTAGATTTTTATTTGTGATAAAACAGGGAGGATATTTTCTCAAACACTCAGGTTAAATGTGCATTTTTAATACATAAATACATTGCGATTATTTACATTAACCATAAAACGAACACATTTTTCCCTGGTTCTTCAATGAACATTCTACCGAGTAACCACACTACCGTGTTACGGCTGAATACATGTCGAGTTTCTGCCGTGTGAACACATGACCCCTATGTTCCCGTCCTCAGTGGTGAGGAAACACAGCCAAAAGGGCAGAGACAGAGTAAAATCATATTCATTAATTTTCTCAGCTCAGCATGGTGTTGGGAACCGGAGAGAGTCACGGCGACTAGGGAGAAAAAGGGAGGAAGGGAGAGTGTGCCTGCTTCTAGCCCTTCTAAGAGGGCACTTCTAAAGCATGGGAAAAGTCTGAACAAGTCCCTTCATTAGGACCGTTAAGAATCGCAGTGGGAATCAGATAAGTAATTAAGCAGTTAGCGATTCAGCTCTGCAGCAGAGGTGTAAGAATACAAAAGCCAGCACCCGGAGAGCGCCAACAAGGTGAGGACAAAAAAAAAATGGTTTGGACTAATAATAGCTTTCAGAGTAGCCAACTTAGCAATAGCTGCCAAAATCAGGTCCAAGTAATTCAATACATTTTTATCAGAAGTATTAAAACAACTCTGGTTTCAATATTTTTGTGTCAGTATGGAGGATGCCAAGTGACTGACCTACATTTGAGGTTTTCCAGACAGATACCAAAAGGTTCATACACAGACACAAATTCTTTTGGTAAGGTCATGTTCACTCACTTGTGTTTATGAGCTTCTACTGTTCACAAAAAACTGCGTTACTGTAGCATAAATAAAGACACTAACACTAAATCTAGACCAAGAAGACAATAAAAAGATAAAATAATAAGACAATTACGCAAAGCAGTGTTTGAGTTACTACTTAATATTAAAGTATTAAAACAATACTTTTACAACTAAGGTTACAACTTTTTGCCTACAATCCAGGCATTTGAGGACAGGATGGAAATAAAGTCTTTTCATTTCTTCTAGTAGGCCAAGAAGACAATACTAAATTGCCATCCATTCTTTTGCGAAGCTTCTTCCTTTGCCCCGGCATTGAGCACGAGGTATTTTGCTTAACTAAGAAGAGGCCAAGTTTAGCTAAAGACTACTGATGAATTAACCATACTTCTGTGAAAAATTATCATGTCTGATATCGTCGCTGTCCAATAAAAAGCATGTATCTCCACTTTTTGCATTTTTTACTTTTTTTCATATATGGAATGTTGGCAAAAACCTCTATCTACCCCACAGCAGTTAACATCTAAATGATCAATGAAAAGCTGACAAATCACACCGTGAATTTTGGATTTATTGTGTATGATACTCTCTATGAAAAAGTGTTTTTTTTGTGTTCCTGAAAAATTGGAATTTTGGAGATACATGTTTTTCATTGGACAGCGACGATATGCAAAATAACTTTATTTTATTTTTTTTATTTTTTTTATGTTTTATTAATATTATTCTGTAACTGTGCTTTTCAGTAAGCTACTGTACTCGCCAGCACATCTGGAGTAAATTGCTTTTTCTTGACAGGGCCGCCAGTCAACTGGGCAGAAAAATGCGGACTCTAATGAAAGTGTGTCTATCAGCATAACGTATCAGATTAAACTTGACTTTGCATTGCTGTGTTTGAACAAAGTGGTGCATAAATAAACACTCTGCTCAAAGATGGGGAGACATGCTGACCACTAAACTCGAGTAACACACACCGGCACACACGCACACACACAGACATACTATACAGGGGAATTATATGCATTCTGCAAATTTAAACCAATTAAACCAAGTTTCTTTTTCTTATCCTAGTGACTTTAGGGTTAAAAGTTTAAAACTAAAAATGTTAAGTACTTTCTACATATCATAGTGGACTTTTTATTTAGGCATTGCAAGACAACACTGTGTTTAACCTTTATATCATAAAATTAAATTCAGTCCAAGTGTTATTTTGTTGCCAAAAATATCTTATGTGTAAATATGTAATCTGCAAGTGTCCATAATTGTGTAAAAACATATTTTAAACCAATTTAATCAAACTGATAAAATGATTAAATGGGATGAATAATGCCAAACATATCTTACTGAACTGACTTGAAAAAAACAAACCATGTTATATTAAATAATAAAAGTGAAATTAATTATCCGTAGACTATACCTGTACTTTAGACGATGATAAGGCACTAATGACATCTTATCAAAAAAGGTAAAACATGGCAAATCAAGTCTTAGTGGTCATCATTTAAATATTATTTTAGTATATACTGTATCTTTCTAATGGATTAGACTACAGTGATAGGCCTGTCATAATTTATTCGTTTTAGTGACTCCAGGCTCTACGCTGTACTGTTTTTTGACAGACTAATTTTAGGTTTATTGAAGGTGCAAGGCAGCCATGTGAAATTTTGTATACAAATATTATTATATTTACTTTTTTTTGTCACTGTAAGTTATTACAGTCACATGTCGCTCAGCGGGTTTTATGAGTTCTCGGTCTCTGTCCGCTGGACACGGGGGCTAAGACTTAAACAGTCATTTATTTTTTTTACACGACTGCACTGATAAAGTACAATGATGGTTATGAAAAATAAAAGTCAAATGAATTTTGCTTTTAGTTATCTATTTTTTGTCAAGCATACATTTTCAATAACAGCTCTGTCTTTTAGCTTACCATAGCGATTCAAAGTCTTTTAATTTCTTCGAGTAGGCTAAGAAGACAATAAAAAGATAAAATAATAAGACAATTACTCAAAGCAGTGTTTGAGTTACTACTTAATATTAAAGTATTAAAACAATACTTTTACAACTAAGGTTACAACTTTTTGCTTACAATCCAGGCATTTGAGGACAGGATGGCAATAAATCTATAGAAAATACTTTGTTGACCACATGTCGAAGGCATCAAATGTAGTCAACAACACATCAAATCCTGAGTGCGCTTTAGCCTTGATACGGGAAGATCAAGGTTAAGGGAAGATCCCTAAGATGGAAAAAGTAGGTTTACATCTTCAGACGACCCTCCTGTGCTCAAGAGCGTTTTGACATAAGACTGAACTATTTTATCCGACTTTATTAGATATTAAGAACATTAACACATCAAAGGCGCCCGCGTTTAATGAGCTGGACGCAAATGAACAAAAGTTATTTCAACACTGGAGATTGATTTTTTGTGTGTGTGTGTGTGTGTGTGTGTGTGTGGCCACACCCGATGATGGAATGTCTTGCTCTGCACAGACAGTTCACACACCACTGCTCACTGACAGCAATTACACACACACACACACATTTTAATATTTTATTTTCAGATATGCAATACTGATATGGTTATACGTATATTTACATTGATATGTTCATCTAAAGTGCAGCAACATCAAAATAACTAATGGGAAAGAACATTTTTTTACCTCGCCTAAATCCAAGAAGAAAACACACACACACACACACACACACACACACAGATATAGTTATGAACTTCCGTTACCAAGATCAAAGACTCTGTGTGTGTGTGTGTGTGTGTGTGTGTGTGTGTGTGTATAATACTGTATAAAAGAGAGATATATTGTTCCAGCACCCTGGACACACCCAGCCATCACACACTCCTCCCTTATCTCCCCTAGTCCAAACTTTTACCTGAACACACACACACCCACCCACCCACACACACACACACACACACACACACACACACACACCCACTTGAACACACTTATTTACTGTAGGGTTAGCTCTTTACACACAGCTCCATTAGAACATTTACAACACACTGTATTAGACTGTACTCTAGTTATGGAGGAATAGCCTTAAGGGTTAGGGGTTAGGGTTAGTGTTAGTATCGAGATGTTATTACTACAGTACCATATTAGACTACATTAGGGGCGGTTTCCTGGTCAAGGATTTAATTAAACCAGGATTTGGCCTTAATACAGAAAAGTTAACCAAGGCCTGAAAACGAGATTTCTGAAACACTAATCTTAATTTAAGATTAGTTATTTCCAGACTATGGATTAAACTGAAATCACCTGTGCTGGTGTGGATTAGTGAGATTGGGTTGGACTGAGGTTGCTTTTAAAAACTGAACTGGATCCAGAAAAGCATCAAATTATATGGAACTGGAGATGCAAATTCAGCAAAAACTATGGCAGTAAAAAAATAAGAGTGTCACATGTAGCGCGGGAACCAGGACACAAGCGCAAGCCTTTGCAAACACACAAATTTATTGCAATCAGCTCACTAAACTACACACACTGCAACACGGAACATTAAATAATCAGGCACAAACTGGACGGAAACAAGAGGGCTTTTTAAACACGAATCACGAACAAACAACATGCAGGTGGGGACCCTCACATGACGAGACAGGGAATCACAAACACAAACAGTGGGTGAGGACGCATGCGCGTGACAGAACACCCCCCTAACACACGGCACACACAAGCACCCACATCGGGCGGGAGGGGAGGCCAGGGCCCATAGGCCCTATGTCCATGTCCGGGGGGGGGCCCGGAGGCCGGCACCGCGCGGGGGAGCAAAGTCCATCCCCAGTGCGGCCAGGGAGTGGAGCGATGACGTGCCCCGCCGTAAGTTGGGCGATTCGGCGTGGAGCCGCGATCGGGTGGGTGGCTGGGCAGCCATTTTCAGGTCACTGTGAAGAACAGCTGTTTCAAGCTTGTGCTCCAAAAGTGAAATGATCTCCACTGCATTTTACTTCCACTGTCCAAATCCTGTACCGTGCCACTGCTGTCACTGAGGATCCATAAAGCTAAATCTGCCTTTTCAGAGTTGGGATTTAAACCCTAATTTACATCAACATTAATCTTTGACTTGAAAGTCGTATTTGTTTAATTCTAGATTATTTTAAATCCAGGACTATTTCTGTCCCTGACTCCATATGTGATTTAGAGTTAGTCCAGTTTAAAGGGGAATTTTAACTTACGTCTAGTTTTAATCCCTGTTCAGGAAACTACCCCTTTAAGATTAGTGTTAGAGATTCAGGGTTAGGGTTTAGGGTTTAGGGATTAGGGCTAGTGGATTTAGTGTTTGAAGATACACCTCTTTCTTTATGTTATGCTGTAGTGCGTTGTATTAAACTGTATTAGACTGTACTGTAATACACTCATTATGTGCGTGTGTGTGTGTGTGTTTGTGTGTGTGTGCTTGAGGAGCGGACCAGACGTTCAGACCTGAAGGGTCGGGCAGATTAATTACATCACATCACACCCTCTCTAACTTTCACTGTCTTGTCATGTACTGATGGCTGATTACTCATTACTCTGTGATTATACACTATAATAATAAAGAACACACACACCCTGCTGTCTCCACCCTGTGGGTCAGGGGTTAGGGGTTAGGGGTCAGGGGCTAGGGGTCAGGGATTAGTGTTAGAATTAGGTTTAGGGCTCAGGGTTGTCATGTTAGGAGTTATGATAAACCAGCAAATATCGCCACTGTCGGTCTGATTGCCACTGGTGGTTGTGTCTATGACATTTATATGGGTGTGGTTGTGGGAGGGGCATTGTTGAGGAAATCAAGTAAAAGCATACAGAGGAGGTCTGGTTTACTTCATCACTAGCAAGCTACCTAGCTAGTGTTAACAAGTAATCCAACAAGCTTTATATGATTTAAATTGTGTAACACTGTTTAGTTATTTTTTTAAATAATGTAAAGAAATTAAGGAGCCTCACCATATAGAATAGAATGACGTTTAGAGAAGAATTAAAAGTCTTTCCTTTTGTGACAAACGCCAGTCTACCCTCATTTGATTGGCTAGACACAATGGGGCAGGTGGATTCATTTGCATATTGAAAAAAAAACCCATATGTAAATATATAATATATACTGTATAATGTCTTAGTACTAAAATACAAAAAAATATTTACTGCATGTCAATATAAAACATGAAATATGTAATAGTGTCAATTTAATTTATATGTTAAAACAGATGTAAATATTATATTATATATTTAAATTATATATGTATAAAAATATATTTATATTTTAATATATTTCAGTTGCACATGGAAACAAAGTTTTAACTAAAACGTTTCTAACTAACAAAGTTTCTAACTATATTTCTAGCTAACTAACAATCTTACACCTTTTTTGTAACTAACAAAACTTAACTAATAACCGAGTTAACTAATATTTACTAATAAAGTTTCTAAATAACTAAAATAAAGTTTCAAACTAACCAACAAAACTTCTAACTAACGTAACGTAACCAAGAAAATAACTAAATAACTAACAAAGTTTCTAACTAATATAAAATCTCTAACTATCTAAGTTTCTAATGAATTAACATAAGGTTTCTAACTAACTTAGTACCATAAAATAATTAACTAACAAAGTATGTAAGTAACATCGATAGAAAATACTAACTAGAACTTCTGAAAAATAGTGTTATAAAACTGAATATAAAGTATATATTGTTATATTGTTCGTTTTTCCCCTCTATAGACAGACAGACAGTTAGACAAATGGCCTGGGGAGATGTTAGAGAAAACTGTCGAGAGGTGTGATAAGGGTGTGTTTCACTGCACTTTGTGTTATTACACTGTGTGTTATTACACTGTGTGTTATTACAGTGTGTGTTTATTACAGTGTGTGTATCTCTGCATCGCATCATCTGTGATGAAACGTTGTGTAGGTGTGTGGGAAAGTGTGCAGTGTGTAAGCACTTACATCAGAAGGTGTGTCTCACCTGAACAGGTGTGGCATTGGACTAGAATCCATGATTCACCATCTGAATGTCTTCGTTGTGTGTTATGTGTGTGTATGAGTTCGACTCTGACAGCAACACACACTCACTCACAGCACATCTAATTCAGCATTACAGCATCTGAAAGCGTCACACACACAACAAACAAAAACGCAGAGCAACGGACATTTATTCCAAACTGAACACACACACACACACACCTTATGAAAAAACACAACAACAAGGACACTTCAGCAAGGGAGCAAGTGAACAGTGTGTAATTAATGAGAACTAAACCCTAACCCTAACCCTAAACACACACTAAACACACTGCTTTCACACTGGCAACGTGATGCGACAAAGTGGCCGGAAGATGTTGGTGATTTACAGTGACAGGAGGCGGAGCTATAGAGGGTGAACCAAAGCAAGAAAGGCAGGCCGACATTACTAAATTGAGCAAAGTTTAACTTTATGCAAATGAGAAGTGAAACGATGTGGCAATGGCCAATGAGAGTGATGGACGTTGTGATACTGTAAAACATCTACCCTCTTTTTCTAAGTTTTGTCAGATATTTGTTCAGGGTAAAAGATGGAGGAGAAATGATTGTTATGATTTATCACTTCGGATATCGGGGTATATTCTAACTTTGTTAGAAACTTTAAATATTATATTAGAAACTTGGACACTGTTAGAAACCTGGATAGAAACATTTAGAAACTGTTAGAAATTTTGTTATTAGTTAATTAGAAACTTTTAAAGAAATTAAACATTGTTAGAAACTTTGTTAGTTAGAAACTTAAGGTAACCAAAGGTCAGATAGTGAATTTCACATGCTGAACTCGTTGGTATAAGAAGCAGAAGAAAAATCCACAAAGAGAATCTCAACAAGATATTTTTTATTCTGATTGCAAATTCAGAGTGAACTGTTTACATGCACCCTAAGTCTAGCATCAGCGTTACCATAACAACGAGAAGCGTGTGAATCCTGTCAGAACAAGTAGCTAACGTTAGCTCAGCATGTTAGTCAAGTGTTTAATCACCAAGTTTGTGTTTAACAAGCCGTGAACTATGTCACCCTCAGCGAAACCTCCTCCTGATGTCCTTAATGAGCAGAAATGATCATGTCCTGTATAACTCTGCTTTAAAAAGTTAAAGCATCTAACCTTGCAATTTCTTTGCAAAGTTTCCTCACAGGACCATTTTTTTGCACAAACACACACACATGCAAAATGTACACAACGATTATTCCTTTATTTAACGGATTATTATACAGATGATTCATCTCATTCAATTGGATAAAAACGTCAGCCCAATGGAACAGAAGGAGTAAAAATGTTTTATTCCTGGAGTGAACAGAGCCGTGCTGAGTGCAGCCCAGACAGAGACATGTGTGCGTGTGTGTAGGGTGGAGCCGACACACAAGTGAAAGGAGAAGCAGGTGGGAAACAAGTTGAAAACTGTTGCAATAACACACACACACCGGTTTCAGCTCCACTCCTTCGCCTGAGGCACGGAGAACGCCACGCCACATTCATAAAGACAAGTGAACAAAGGAGTGAATAAATACACACACACACACACACGCACACACACTTTAATAGTTTTATTTGCAAAAGATACCAAATAATCAACATGAAAGTATCAAAGTGCACCAATACCAAAATAGTACTGTGCAAAAGTCTTAGCCCCCTAAATGTTTTATATAAATTTAGTCTTAGGTGTTTATTTGATGTCTTCTGCATTAGTGTGTCATTAGAAAAGAGCAAATTTTACATTTCCAAACATTTTCCTAAAAAAAATTATATGATATTAAAGAAAGTGAGATATTCAGCACTAGAGCACTTTTTAGATAAAAACATAATCAAGGCTGTTCTGGGATTTTACCTGCAGAGACAGAAGCAAGTGAGAACCA